>ML804666.1:299560-352794 GCA_009831015.1 Picea engelmannii | reverse complement strand
CACTTTATTTTCAGTGTATCTTTTTTACTTGGGTACCTAACATGGCCTCGTTACTAGGACCCAATCTTTATTTTCACCATAGTGATGTTCAGGGGGGGTGTTGGAGTTACTTCACACACACCTAGGATTTATTTTTCCTAAGGTTTTTATTTGTTTATTATTCATAATTAGTCATTATCCAGTCTCCTATATTTTAGCAGAGAATATTCCACCTGGAGAATAATCTCTTTTAGTTGACACTTCAATTTGACTAGTTGAGTTGAGTTTAGATGTTGCATTGGGATCATCGCCATGGAACATTGGGATCATCACCATGATAATTCGACCTTGCCTTGGTATCATCACCAGAGTGTTGCATTAGCCTTGATTCCCTGAGTTAACTCCTCACCACTCTTTGTTTAGTCAGTTAACTGAAGACTAGTTGACTAGTTAGCTCAACTAGGTGGCAGTTCACTCCCATAACTGCCTGAGAGACTAGAATAGGTGTCAGTTCACTCTCGTAACTGTTGGTGTGTGTCCATATCACTCTATACCACCACTATGGTGACTTGTTTCACCTCAATTCAAACTCATTGAGTTATACAGAGTATATCATGTGTAAATTATTCATTATTCACAATGGTTAATAAGAATTCTTCCATTCTTTCTCTCCTTCTTCTTCCTTCTCCAATTATCTCTACAAATGTGTGTATTATTGTTTATCTAGATATATTTTATGCAGGTTCAACACATTTACACTAAGATATACATAGATCTTGATTTATCTTGTCTTCTTATCTTGTACCACCATAGGGATAATCCATTCTGATTTTTCAATAGGTTCTATGATTCTTGCTTCCAACATTCTGTCAAGCTCGACCTTCACTTTCTCCTTATATTTAGGGTTCAGTCTGTAGGGTATCTATTTGACTATACTTGCACCTAGTTTCAAAGGGATCCTCATCTCTCCCATGGGCCCTTTAATGACCTTCATATCAGTGAACTTGGTTGGAAACACGTCCTGATATTCACGTAGTAATTCTGTGATCTTGTCAATAGTGGAAACATCCCAATAATCTCCAACATTTGCGAGCTTTAGTGTTTGTTCTGTTTGAATGTTGAATCTTTTTATTTTGATTGGTTGTCAAACAAAAGGTAGTTCAACTCTTGGTCCTTCTACATCTCTCTGTCCTTTTTTCTGTGATGTTCACATTCCTAGGATCATCGTCATCATCAGCATTGATGTTGTAACAACCTTGCAATTTCTGAAGAGGCATATTCCATTCATCCTCTTCTTTCTCCAAAGGGAGGATAGGTGCCTCCTCAAACACTTTATGTCTTACAACTTGTAATGCCTGATCTATTGTAGGATATTGGCTTTCAAACAAAAAGGTAGTTACAAAATTCTGGGTCATATCTTCCTAATCTGCAGTGATGAGGCACAGTTCTTCTTGAAGATACTAGTTGATGGGAGTTGTGTCCAGTGTGTTAATGAATTTTTGTACCCACTATTCTTGAGGAATTCTACTCCAGGCTTCCTCACAACTTCGCACATCATTCTTTGGAAAACTTTGACCCGTGTACCTAACTTCATAGCCTGCGACTTTCTCTGAAAATCGTGTTGTCATCAAAGTGCAACATTCTACCCAGTCTGTAATATTGTGTTTGTGTGTCCCCCATCATCTCAATGGAGTTGATTTCAGGGCCTCATCCATTGCCAACAGTCTTTGTGGTAGTGGTACAATTTCTTTAAATTCCAACAAGAATGCTTCTAAATGATTTAGACCATTAAAGGTGGGCAAGTTACTTACTGTTGTGTCAATCCAATAGACTTCCCTGGTTAATATAGCACATCTCCTTGTAGATACTTTGTACATTATGTTCTGCCAGTTCTCCAGTGATTCTTCTGAATCCGATGAGCATGTGTTGTCACTTCGCCAGCTCAAATTCCCATCTGTTGTAGGATTAATGCAGTCCTGTTGTCTAGCTACCAATTTGTATATGTTTTCTAGTTCATATGGGCGGTCTTATTCTTTGATGGGTTTTGTATATATATGAACTTCATCGGGATCCAAAGGTGAAATGAAACTAAGACCATCTCTTTCAAATTTCATTCTTCTTTTCTTTAAATCAACCACAATGGAATTATTGAAAGCTCAATCAATTCCTAAGAACACAAGGTAAGGACAACTATCATCAACTATATCAATCACCTCAAAGTCTACAAACATCCTTATTGCATCAATATCAACAAGGACACAATCCAGTCTTCCAAAGGGGCTTACAACTTACTGATTAGCCATCCTAAGCATGATAGGGGAATATATCAACTTAGGTTTTACCATCAGTGCCTAGATATGCTTCGTCATGACATTGACCTCCGACCCTAAGTCAAGGACCACATAGTCTATATCATACTCTCCAATATGAGCATTAAGGTGTAGTTATTTATTTGTACTTATATTCTTGGATAGTTGATGTAAGTATTTATTCAACAAAGGATCTACCCTCACTATCTCATACTATCTGACCAAATTTTGTAGTTCTTGTATGGATTTTTCATCATTAATCAACTCAATACATGTATACAAGAAACTGACAACTTTACTCACCTGTTTTCCTTCTCCGGGTGAAGTAGACCGATCAAATTCCAGAGGCATTCCATATTCTCTTACCTATGGTTGAACCTTTGATGAAGAAGCCTAATCTCTTCTGAATTCCTTTCTTTCTTCCTCAAATATCTGCTTCTCTTTCCTTGGGTCAAATTCTTGTGTCTTCTTTGCAGCTTTCCTGACTCCTAATTCTTCTGTAGTATTTCCTTGGATCACTCTGTCTTCTCCTATAAGAATTCCTCCTCCTGTGATAACATCGACTTTGGGATCATCTCCACAAGTTTCTACTTTGATTATTTGTATTTTTTGATTTCCTCATTTCTCCTGAAGCTTAGCCAACAATGCTGGACATTCCTCAATAACATACTCGAATGAGTTGCAGTAGCTGCAAGTGGTACAAGGGTTTTGACAGTCCCTTGCCAAGTTTCCTGGCTATGCACAGTTATAAAAAATGATCTGTTTTCGACCTCGACCCATACCTCCTCCTCTTCCTCTTCCCCGGAATCCACCTCGAGGGTTGACATTTCCTCTCCCAGGGGAATTATACTGCGCAGTGCTTCCTTCTTTCTGTACTTCACCTTGAATTTTGTATATATCCCTTGATATTTCATGCATGATATCGTAAGCCCTACAATCCCTATCATCGTGTCCTACCGACTTACGGAATGTGAAATACTGATTTGTGGGTGTTTGGACATATTTTTGCAAATAGTAACATTCACGAGGGCGATGTAGATTTATACATACCTCGGACCAAGGTAGGGTAACTTTCTTCAAAGGGATCGGAGCTCCAGAGGTCAAGTATTCCTGAAATAAATGACAATGTTCATTTTCATGGCCTTCTGATTTGCATCTGATACAACATATGTCTTCTCTTTTATCGTTTCCCTTGTCTTTCTTCATATCTTCGACCTGCAGAGACAAACTAGTTAGCTCACTATTGACGGGCGAAATTGACCGCTCATCAACTGGAGGAGTGAATCTGGTCCGGGGTTGTCTAGATAACCCAAGCCGTTTGGAGTAATCCACTCCAATGGGTTTAGTGGCTCCGTTAGCCGATCTAAGTCTTACGAAAGTGAAAAGACAAAACTAAAGAAACTACCTAAATAAAAGAAACAAAACAACTGTTGGAAACTATATACAGTCTAAAGTATATTCACAATTTACTAACTAATAAAATAATAGTTCTACTTATTTAATATACAGTGTATCGATATGATTAAATCTCTATTATATGTACAGTATTCACAAAATGCAAATTTTGATCGAAATCTACAAAATCATATATGAATTGACTTATGACAACGAAGCTAGTGTCTTTGACTTTTTAGAACTTTTATAAACAGGAAATGAAATGGCAGCTATCTAGTTGAGAAATAAAAATAATAATCGATACGATGTATTGGACTACAATAAATTCTTATATTAATTAAGCTAATAAAATGAAACTAGTAAACTGACTTGAAGTAGTATCTCCTATTCATCCTGTGCGTAGCATCTGCGTTTGTTGTTTGATGAGGCCAACCCGCACCAGATTTCACCAATGCTTCTCGTAAACGTGAAGCAATAACACTTTGAATGCTAATGCCAGAACAAGTAAGATATGTAGCAACAACAATTTATCATTTGACAACCGATCATATTAAGATAAATCTGAGTATGAAAATTTGCATATAACTGTTCATTGAATAAAGAAGATCAAACTTCTAATCATCAAATGTGAACAGATTAACTTTTGTATATAAAATGAGAGACAAAAAACATGGACACTATATAAATCCCATCACATCAACCTGTAACAAATTATGATATCTAAAGTAGTCAAAATTTGATTACAAATCGAAATGAGCAAAACTTGAACAAAAAAAATGATATATTGAAGCTAAAGATGTGCAAATATCCACTTTCATTCAAGTCTGATAATCACAAATCCATAGTTTCTTCTCCCAAGCAGTGATGGTCCTTGTTTACAAAATAATACATTTATAAAGGCGACAGGATCAAAACATTCCCTGTGGAAATTATCAAATTTGTTCCAAAAATTGTGGGGAATACAATCTCCCAAATTCCCATTTCTATGCAAAAATAACAGCCTAATCTAAAACCATGTAAATAAATAGCATGTTCAGAGATGCCACTAGCAATCCAATCTCCTTTAGAATTCGTATGTACCTCGGATTCAGGGATTTTAATCAAGCTATTTTTCAATTGACAATGACAGTGGATGCCTCCACATTTTTAAAGACAACAGAGCCTGTGGTTTTCTGTCTTTTACCATTAGCTTGCAATCTGTTGTTTTCCTTAGTTATCACATTCACTTGGTCCTCCAAGTAATTGATCCGAGATTGGAGCAAAGGGACGTCTCTGTAATACCGGTCGAGCCACGACTAACATCCGTTGCACTGTGGTTGAACAAGTTGTGTATTCACAGGTAAGGAACTTCTTATTTGACCTGTAGGTTCTCTGTCGAGTTTGATCCCAGGGAAGTTGGGGTTGTCTCTAAGACACGATGGGAGGTTCGTCACATAGTCATAGGTCTTAACTGAGAAAATTCTGTGTGAGTATGGATACTCTTCGGTTAGAAACTGTTCGATTTTGGAATCAGAATCTTCACTTAACATAATTGGTTTTTGGTCTGTGTTTTCTTTAGGTTTATTATGAGCACACCATGAAACCCAGCGTGCAGCCTTTTTACCCTTGTAATTGATATAACTGTTACCTTTACCCTTTTTGTTTACAGACCTTTTAACAGGCTTACCACCATCTTTTGGACATGAATCAGGTAGGGTGTCGGGTTGGGTAGTGCTCGGGTAGGTCGAGGGTTCAACAGAGGGAAAGAGCGAAGGAGGGGGAATGATAGGCCCAATAAGGGTTTCTATAAAAATGGATTTGTCAACTTGTCCTATTTCAGGACTAGCAAAACCATTCCTTAACAAGAAAGCATCCCAACAATCGCCATTCAACTTCAACCGATGAACCATAATAATTTTAATTAAACAGTGGTGGAAGAGGCTGGAGTTGGCTTTCTCTCTTTTGAAGCACTTAGCTATTTTGTATAAACTCTGAAGAAGAAAATATGGCATGTTTAAGGGAAAATCGATAAAACTCATGAGAAACTACAAGTGGTATAAGAAAACTAAACCGTATCTACCCTCACATGTAACAAACTGCTTGATAATAGCCAACAAATCGTGCCATCTAGGTTTCTGAGCTGTAACGGGCATACCTTTGTCGCAGCTATTAATCTTCCTTGAGGTAAACAACAGTGGCCAGGGTACTTTGTCAACCTTTGAATTTTTAAACCATTTTTGTCCCACGGCTGGCAGACCAGTGGTTGAGCTAATGAAATCTTCGTTTAACTTGAGCTGAATGTCCCCAATTTTGGCTCTGCAACCATCGAACGTTAGCACGAATTGTTGAGCATCTGCAAGGTTAAAACCCTCGAACTTCTCAACAAAGACCTGCCAACCATTCCTCTCTAAGTCCTTTCAGGCATTATCAAACAACAACAAAGTTTGGACACCGTTGGGTTCAATTCTCACTACATGAGCCATAGCTAGTAGCACAAAATCAACAGGGTATTCGACAATAGGGTTTGATAGGATAGAAACAAAACCATTATCCCGAAGCTTCCCCAACACAATGCACAGGCAACTCGAAATGCAAGGGAAAAGCGTTAATGCTATGCGTGCAAGGATAGTTGTGTAAATCGAGGCCATGCAAGAATATCATGTCGGGCTGTACTTGGAACGACGCCTTGGTGTGATGGTACATTCAAATCATAACAATGCATATCCAAAAGAAATTTAATCAACATGTCAAATGAACCATTACATAACCATGATTTGACCCAAAAATCAATATGTCGAATAAACCATTGCATCAAAGATTTTACAAATCAAAACAAAATTAACAATAGTCAAATACTAAATGGGTGTTGTTTTGTAACCAATGGTGTGTTTGAGGCCAAGGAATTATACCATGAAACAACCATGCTCATAACTAAATGAAACAAATCGACGATAGACCATAAAAGTCAACCCTTTGATGAAATCAAACATGAATTCAAATCGTTTCATTTTCATACTTGCAGTTATGAAAATAGAATCGAAAAGTAAAAAGGCAACGTATAATGGTGTTGTTTAAATGAGAAAGGTTGCGACGAGTAATGAGAAATTAAAAACCCTGTGTAGGTAGCTTATAAAAATAGAGATTGATATGGCTTCCAACAATGGCGACACACTAGTAGAAGCAGTTATCTATGCCAAACGAACAGGTCCATATTAGGATAATCAGAAAAACTCCAACTCAAAAACAACCAAGAAACTATTTGAACATCATTATCAATCATAAAAAATTCCAGTTTCAGATTGCTTGTTATTTAAAAGATGAAAAATGATGACAATCTTAACAAAAGAGAGTCATGATATTAAGGTTAAAATATCCAATACTGTTGACAGAGCCACTGTTGCCAGCAGGCATCCATAGCCTCGACTTGGATGCCATTTAACCCACTTCGATATCTGTATCCTGCCAAGAAGTTCCAGATCAGAACAAAGGACATTTAAGGTCAAAAGATTTCATATCTGAGAATTTTCATATACCCGACATTGCTTCGCTTCTAGCGGGCTTGTTCAGTACCCCGACGAAGTTATCTTGGCGTCATGCATGCATTTACCTGCTTCCAGCAGAACTGTTCAGTATCCCGATGGGTTTACAAGCACTTCCCACAGCTCTCTGAAGATTTATTTAGTTTTAAAGATATTTAATCGAGTGGGGTGACGCTGAAAATCCTGATATTTTGGACACATTTTAATAAATTACAGACCTTGAGAGAATTTTTTAACTGTCCTTCATTAAGATCTAGAGATAGTTTGTTAGTAAACCGACTTTCAAGGGCCGACAAAGATCTCTGAGTTGTTCTCTTAATGAATAGGGACAACGTAAAAATAATTTTTATGGATGATCATGAGTACCTTGAGTTTCATATTGAAATCAAGAAATTCTTTTCAAACAATGAGTTATCTTTAACATGGCTGCAAACTTCAGAAAAATATCATAATTGATGTTTTAACAATCTTCAGTAGTCATTTTAGAGGGGAAATTTTTCTGTTCTCTTTGTCTGAAATGGTTCAAGATGTAGGTATGTGTGTTTCAAAAGAAAGTCTGATAAGCATAAATGGAAAAAAAACACACCAGTGAAGAAAAATTTGAAATCAAAGAAATCCAAACAAAAAAAATATGTACAGAAGGTGCATTTGAAAACCTCATGCAACAAATCCCTTGGGAGACTGAAAGAAAGTAGAAAAATCATGTTTGATGGGAAAACAATCCTACTCGTGGTACCTTGGGTCAAGGTTGATTCAAATTTATTTATCTCTTTACTTTCCATTTAATATTTTCATGACGATACTGCGTTTTTTGAAAATAAATATTCAACTAAATGAAAAGAGAAAAAAATCAAGTAGACTTCCCTGACAACAACCGTATTATGGTTCTCGTTGTGCACCCACTTGCGTTCATGACTACATTATTACAAAGAGAAATAGTGAGAAATAAAACTGAAAGAAAACCTATTCCTAAACCTACCCTAACTATTAAACAAATCAAGATACTATGTGAAGTCATGCTTCCAATGTAGCCATCGAAGTAACTCCAATCCTGCAACGGAAACAAAATCAATTTTTTTTAATAAGAATGGTAATATATCAACAAATGACAGAAACATATCACACTTACCTTCATAATCATCATCTAAAAACAAAGTAAGCATGATTTTACCATTCCCTTGAATATTCTTGATGTATGAATCCTCCATCCATTGTGCAATCTTGTCGTGATAAGGGTCATAATGGCATGGGCGAGTGTAAGTAAGTTTGAAAAACTTGTCAAGATTATGAGGAAATGAAATAACCATTAGCCAAGTCTGAAACGCCCCATCCTCCTGACAATTCTCTAAGTGTTCATTAATTTCTTCACATGGAGGATCTAAAAGAAATATGTCACACCTACTTCCAATATACTTGGGTAAAAAGAAAGCAAGCACAACTTTATCTTTATTATGATTTTTTATATATATGAATATTCAAGCCATCCTAAGATCCTGTCACAAAAATGAGGATGCAAACCATGAATTTGATGGAATGAATATATCAATGGGAAACTCATCATAGGAGGATTCGTGCAATCAATTAGATCATTGGTTTGAATGTTTCCTTTGATGAGATTGATCATTTCAAAATGTGAAGCATAAACATTAAGATTCGAGTAATCAAAGAACAAATATGCAATGTAGAATGTATGATCTCCATAAGATATAATGCATTGTCTTTTTTAACAATAAACTGTGTAAAATCATCTCGCAACATGTCCTTTTCCCATGTGAGTGATGAAAATGAACAAGCGTCAAATCCGATTTTATCAATGTTATGCTTGCAATTAATTTCACCAAAATTTAGAATATTGAAAGATATGATTGTGGCGGAAAAGAGTAGGATGTTGTAGGTAAGGTGTCAAGTCCAATAGAGTCTAGGAAGAGACCAGGATATAAAGAATAAAAGGAATCAGAAATAAGCACATGAAAAGAATCTCTTGAACTACAATAATTAACAATGGTATTCTCAAGACATTTCTCCTCACCTTCTTTAAAACCCTTACTTTGTTTTGGTGATGAATACCTCAACATGATATGATCATCTGGATTTGCCTTTTGTGTGATAGATATTTCAAAATTTATGTGACAAACATCTAGTCTTTCCTGAGAACAAAGTGCATTTTGAGGACAAAGGTTTAAAGTTTCTTCTTCTAGTTGTGTAACTTCTTCTCTAATCAGTTTCATAGAAGTATTAGAACGTTCAAGATGATTTTTGTCACTTAAGTGTTCTTCAATGACCGATTTTAAATATTGATTAGAGCATGAGTTACAAGAATGAGGATATTCACCTTGAGCCAGAAATGAATCTTCTTCCATACTGGTCGAAGACTGAAAATACAATGATTCAAAGGAAAAACCAATTTGGTTGTCAATAAGAACCTGGTCAATAGATTCTACCTCCCTAGCTTGTTCAACATTGTCAGAAGGATTCTTCTCTTCTTGGGAAGAGAATTGTTCTTGCAGTTGAGTGATAGGATTTGCAATTAGTTCTTTGTTCGTGCTTGAATATGACTGGATGGAAGGGATGCAAGCATCACATAAGAGACTTAATGCAAATGACATGACATCGAGATTAAATTTACAGAGGATATGATAGACTCTTGTCAAAAAGTCTTCCGAAGATGAATCGTTGTTGATTAGCGAAGTATGAAATTCTTCACATAATCGATCGAAATAATAAATTTCAAAAGAATCTAGAAATTCATCTACAAATTGAAACCAATAAAAAATGTGACATGCTGGAAAGGATTCAAACCAATGTTTAATACGACCTCTAAAAGTAAAAGCGAACAATCTGCATAAAACTCTTAAATCTGAGATGTCATGTTTGATGCATTTGCACCAAAAAATGTTAAGGTGGTCTTTAGTAGATGTATTTCCTCCACCATCAAAGGTGAGTTTGGACAAGCAAGAGACTCAGCCATCTGAAGATCCATCTCCTCTAAAGGTGGGTAACCTCATCTCATCTGCCATAGATATTCCTAGGTTTCCTGACTGAGTATGTGGTGGACTGCTAGTGATAGTGATCTGAGCGTTTTGATGAATTAGATTACTCTGGTTACTTAACACTACTGAAGTAACAAGAATAATAATAGTACTTACTTCGATAGTCGACACAGTTATTGAAGTTTTTGGCTCTTCTGGGCAAGGTTCCTCTGTCCTAGTGGATTCTGAATTCTCTTCGTCTATCAGATTTGCCTCTTCTCCACTGTAGAACCCTTTGTCTCCGTAGTTCTTCTTAAACATGTTCGTGAGGTGAAATTCTCTGAATACTTTCCCACTGTGCATATGTACAACCTCTATGTCGCTTTCGCTGTCTGAATTTTTGAACATTTAGCTCTTCCGATCTGACCGATTACTGTATCTTCAAGATGTTCTTCTTATGCAATAACATCTTGATCTTCAACTTCAGAAAATGTAAACATTTTCCTCTAGGTCCCTTAAAGAAATATCTCTCTGCTTGGCTATATGATTCCACTCTATCAACAAAAAAATCAATGATATACCCTCCAATGGTGCAATCAAACCAGTGATCCACTGCTCTTGACATGGCGTTATCAACTCTCCCGACCTTCTTAATCAGCGTCGACGTCCAAACCACAGGTGGCTTATATCCGATCTCAAATTGGGTATCTGCTAATATGGCCAACCACTCGTATAGATCCTTATGAATCCCTCCAAATAAAATCTCATGTATATCAATAAAGATTTATCTTTCCAGCCAATCCTTTGTACTCAGATTAGGGTTCTTGTTCTGGGCTTTAGCGAAGTCCTTTTCTTGATCTTCTATCCACTTCTAAATCTTTGTCTTCGATGGAAACCACCTTGACATTCCCTCAAGAAGATTCCTGTCCCAACAACAAAACCATTTGTTGGGATAGGGGCAGACCCAGGGTTCAACTCTAACAGCACACCAACAAGCCCTAACTACTGGCCCTTTTGGCAACACTTGCGAAGAAGATGCAGTCTCACATGAAGTAGCTATAGGGGGTTGCAGGACACAGGTGTCTACAACCAAAAGGAATGCAAAGTGGATTCAAAGAAACAACACACAACCATCTAGTTATCCTTTATCTTCCTTAAACCTACTGTGCAAGTTACATTTTAAATCTAACACAATATCGCAATAGCACCATATCAAAAGACAGAGAACAAAACATCTGTCACACATAACAAAAGATATACGTGGTTCACCCTCTTCCTAGGGATACATCCACATAACTATGTTTTGTGATATATTAAGATGGAAGCATACAGTTCTTATCTGCGCTCTTAGTTAGAAAATATTCTCTTCTTCTCTCTCTTTCTCCCCCCTCCCCGTGCACCTAGCTGCAAGGTTGATCTTTGCACCCAACTGAAGATTTTACAATACCAGAAGGCTATCACACTCAACACTTATCTCTCACACAGTAGTACTCACTCAATCATACAATAACAATGAACTCTCAAACAACCTAGCACCAGCCCATCCCAGGTCCTTTAGACCTTTATTTATACATTACAATAGCTCTCAGACACCCTTAGGTTAAGACCTAAGTGTCAAAACCCTAGATACCAAAACCCTAGGTGTCTCAAACCCTAGGTCAACTTGACCTGCATTTTTAGGGATTCACCAACCTATCTTTGCTTCCTTCACGCGCGGTGCTTCAAAGCATCTGTTGACATCTTCTTTATGTTGCTAAGTTATCCACAATCCTTCTTCCTTGCTGATCTGTTATCCTCGATCTCCTCATCCAATGGCTTGCTTTCTCTTACTTTGCTCCATCTTTTCTTCTCTTTTTCTCACTTCAACCTAGTATCAGTCACTATGTCTTCCGTGTAGTTCGCATTTTCCCTTTTTTCCCTTAATATTCGATTGCTTCCATAAACCAAGGGCCAACACCTGTTAGTTGGTCTAGGTCTAGGATTTGTAAGTTGATTGTTGTAGTTGTAGCATAATCCCAATTCCTTCAAGAAAATCCATCTCCCACGTTCATTTCCACAAAAATCTTAGCCATAGAGGTCTTGTCTAGTGTTATCACTCCAAGAAACTCTTTGGGGTTGTAGGCCAAAGATGCTTGGTAAATCAAGAATATGGTAAATAGGTATGCTTGGATCAATGGGATAACTCAATGGCTAATGAAAAGGATATTTTATCATGCATTCAAATATGACAATGCTTTTAGAAATCAATAATCACAAACCAATTGGAACAAGGTATGAAGAATACTAGTCTAGATAACCAAACACAACAATGTGCAGGGTCATACAAGATAGAAAGAATTCCTTTAATTCAAGTTCATGAGCTTAATAAGAAGATAACAGTTCTTAGAAGCTGAGTTAAACTGAAGTACAGTATAGAATAATGAAGTACATGAACAAATATGATATTGAAAGAAAAAAAAGACTGTGATTCTATTATCAAGATAAGAGTCTAATACAGTAGCAAAAATGTATCCAAGATTGACCCCTAATTCATCTCATATCTTCAGCTTTATAGCTTTACAATAAAATTTCAGATCCTAGAAGAATGGATCATATATGCTAAAGATAGAAAGTCAAAATAGTTTTACAAAAAGAGAGGAAGAGATCCTCAAAATGAGGTCAATTCCTCATTCTATGGTCTTCAAATCATGTAGAACCTCTGTGTTGTGCAGATAAGCCTTCCAAGGTTGTTTTATATCTCTTGAGGAAGATAAAATTTGAATTTGCCAAGTTTGGAAATAAACCCTAATTCATTGCCCCCAAAATAGGTGCCAAATCAACTTGAACACTTCCTCTAACTCCTTTGCATCAAAAGTGGATCTTAGATTGGACATTATAATTCAATATCTATCTTTAGAAAGAGTTTTCAAGAGATTTGGCTGAGTAAAACTTCGATCTGGGAAAAAATACTCTTTCTCTGGCCATCTCAGGTTTCACATGCTATTTCTCCTTAAGATTTGCTAATTAGTTGATGAAAGCTCTCCTTTTCAATTGCTAATTGGTTATAATTTCGCCTTCTATGCTGGTGAAAGATCTGTTTTGGTCAAGAAGGAAACCTTTCATGATCAAATCAAATTTATTGTTTCCATTAATCATGCTGCAACCCATACCATCGTTGGGAAATTGATGTTCTTGATCTTTGATTCTAGTAAGTCACTTGTCAGCAAAGCAGTGAGTTGGCTGATAGTGCTACTATCTGATTTATGGGTAAGATGGTTTAGTGTCCTTGCAGAAAATTGTTTTCCACTTGGACTACCATTTTTCAAAAACCATATCAGTGCAGGTACAACATATGCACTTTCAACACATGCACAAATATCTTCACTGTGATTACAGAGGTTCCCAATAAAAATTATAGAGTCCTCTTTTGCTTTTGAAGATCCAGTCTCCAGAATCTAGACAAGAGGAGGTATACCACCTGCAGTAGTAATTGCTTATTTTCTTTCATCGTTTTCATTTGACAACATACAAAGCAATGCTACTGCACATTCCTGCTGTTGTTCTGAATAAAGGCCAAGAAGCGATATCAAGAGCTGAACTCCTTCCCTTCCTTGAAGGGCACGCCATAGATTACTTGCATTGTTGCAAAGAATTTGAAGAGACCTTATGAGCTCCTCTTGAACTTCATCTGCATCCATTGTAATTAAACCCACAAGCAAACACTTTGCTTCTTAATTTTTTAGCTTTCTACTTAAGTATTTATTACCATACAAGCTAGCAGGGGATTCTATTGTACACTCTTGTACAAGAAAAGATGATTGAGCCTTGAATTGCTTAATCAAGACTTGTTCAATAAATACTGGGTTTGTCGCTTTTGTGCTTTCTACACTACCATCATAGATAATAAAGGTTGAAGCTAATGCCCCTATTGTGTCAGCAGTCTGGGAATCTGATGTGAAAGACTGAAAACATTCACCAAGACTTGAAATTACTAAAGATAGTCCACTTGATATGATAGCCAGAGCACACATTGCATTTCTTGCAATGATTTTGCAAATTCTTATTGCATGAACTCCTTTGAAGGAGCAATTGTTGCATTTATGAAACTTGAAGTACCATTATCATTTACAATATCATGTCTTGCATCCTTGAAATACAAGTCCCCAGACATCCTCGTGTCTAATTTTATATCTCTTAAAAAGATGCCTCGTTGATGCTCTATTCTCAGGAATGCAATTCGAGGCTGATTCCAATGTGTTGCAATCCCAAACAGCTAAGGGAAAAAACAAAAACCCTAATCATATTGTCAGCACAAGTTGGTGGCATGAAAAGTGTCATACCTCCATCTATGCAAATACAATTTTTGAAAATTGTGACATGCTTCGATGCAACATATCTTGTTATAAAATAAGAAGTAATGACTGCATTAATCAAATCCTCTTTAGAGTCGAACTGGTCTATAAGAAAGGCTATCGGTGATTCTTTCCATCTCTCTGTATTTTCAATTCCCTGCTTAACATTTTCTTGACTGATTGTAGAAGTGCCCGGAAATATCTTGACCCAATTTGATAGATTTTCTTTTCTGTCAGATTTTTAATCATTAATACCCAAAGAAACAATACCCTTAGAACTCTTGTTGCATACTTGTTGCCATGATCAATGTCTCTGATCCTTATCATTTGTGTATTTGAAAGTGATCATGGCTCTGCACTCCTCCTCATGGCTAGATGCCTTTGTCTTGTCGAGTATTCCAACAAAAAATGCTACATTTCTTCATTGGACAGCTGCGCAATCTTTGGCACTTATATCATCAAACACTTGGCAACCTGTGGGCTTTTGAGACTTGCATTTCTAAGACTTGATGTATTGACCTAATGATTGAATTACAGCTTGACTCATGGAGTTGGCTCATAGAGAATATCTGATAATTTAGAAAGAGCATGTTTAGTTTGGTTTAAAACAAGATCCAAGACTTAGTCATAGGAATTAGACATGTAGCTTTAACTCATAGCTTTGGATTTAGTGTAGGTTTTGTGGAATGTGGGTATGAACTAGGGATTCGGCTCAAATTTAGAATCACCTTGAACACCCACCACTTCATAACAAAAGTGCATACTGTTATTTGAGGATATAAAATCCAATAAAGCTAGGATTGTAGGCTATGTAACATTTTATTTTCATTTTGAGTATTGCAGGTAAAGAAGCATAGAGACAAGGAAATCTGGGCAGGATTCATCAATGGGAGCTTTGATGAAGACTTGGAAGGTAAGATGTTGGGCATAAAAATTTAAAAATGAGCGATATAAATAGAAATTGAGAAGACACTCCAAAAAATACCAATGCATTTTTTATCGCTAACATCTGGCTCCAACTGGGATGGAGTCCTCCCTGCGAGGTTTCCAAGAACCTAGTAGTTCCAGTCGCCTTTACCATTGGGCTATGGGGTCATCTAGCCTTCACAATTGATCTCCTACAAACCTATAACCTACTTGTGAGGTTTTAAAAACAAGCAGACCCGTGCTTGTCCATTTAACCTGAAAACCCTGTAACCTGCTCAGAAAAAACCCCACAACATTTATCTCTGCAAATATTCACAATATTCAATTTTGTATTGTGTCTAGTCCATTGGGATATGGAGTCATTTAATACCATCACTAGATCTCTGTAATATTTATTCAAACTCAGAACATACATTACTGAATATAAATTCACTGTTGCAAATGAACACACTGAAAGAACCATGCTGGACGGTGAGTTTATTCTCTACCTACTCCTACTCCTAACTAGTAAAAACTGGCACACCATGTGACATCATGCTTCCAATGAAGCCATGATAACATCGGACTGATTACAATAAACCTTTGCATGCAGATAAAATTCAGAGGAAACTTCATTATGTGTAGCAAAATTTCAACTTGCAATACATGTTTACAATCACCATCTACTTTAATTCTAAAAATTGCACAACTGAAAAATTCCATAAAAACCATCTCCATGTATATGGTCACTGGATCATAGAAAGAAGAAATAGATTGATGACCAAACATAGTTACCTCTACTTGTTATTCAATAATTTCTTCGACTTCTAATATATGGATGCCATAAACTGGTTCCTGTAAATTTGAAAATAGCTGTGAGCTGATTGGATTGCTAATCCCTTCTTTTTCGATATCTTCTTCGTAGGTGATTTCAATTTTTTGTTCATGAGGGATTATAAACATAAGAGAAGACCTAAAATCTTCGGCCAGATTAAACTCATCATATTCAATGTCTTCTACAAACATGGAATGGCTAATTACAACATGATGTTGTTCCTTTATGGGCAAAGAAAAAGGCTTGTCGAAATCAGATTCATAAATGTCATATATGGGTTGGCTTCTACTTAAATCAACATCCTTTTAAGTAAGGTTCTACTCTATTTCATTTGCATACTTATCAACAATAAGTGAGAAGAAAACTCATGAATCTTGCAAAGAAAGATAGACAGTCTTCAGATCCTTCTCCCCAATCACAGGTGAAAACATATCGTAGGCAACCTCTTGAAAAAGTGTAGAAAAAAATTATTCTCTAACTGTTTCTTCATGTAAATCAAAGGCAACAGGGGTAATAGAGATAAGGTCTGATGCATTTATAGCTATGAAATTCTTATTTGTATCATGAAGATCTTCCTTAACAACATAATTTTCATCTTGACAAACAGAAGAAAAGACTACTTCCTGCTAAACATGCTTATCAAATTCATCACAACAATCTTCAAACAGACCTTCAGCTGGAAATACATATTTACAAAACAAATGGAAAGCATAATGAAAACTTGCCAATGAGTGAATGCTTGAAGCTGGAAGAGACCTGCACCAATAAAGGGCTATCCCCTCTAATGAATACTTGAAAATTTTAATCTTAACATCTTCATGTATGATCTGGAGCTGATGAATAAAATCATGAAAATCCGACAAATGTTCAGCTGGTACTTCCCATTCTTATCCTTGAAATCTGGGAAGGTTGTGTTCCCATTCATCTCTACTAGGTACTGGATGAGGGTAACCAGAAATACTTAATAAATTGCAGAATGCATACCTTTTTGCTAAGATCTGGTTCATTTATATACCAGTGGGGTCGTTAATAGATCCGTCCTTCATGGAGTCGCCAGATAGATGATTACAACCAAGAGAATGTCCATTCTTTGTCTATCATCAAATATCAGCTCTGTGTCGTCTCCCAGGAAAGATGAGCTTCAGTCTCCTCTCCCAGGAAACGATGCCAATTTGTTATCACTCCAAGAAACTCTTTGGGGTTGTAGGCCAAAGATGCTTGGTAACTCAAGAATATGGTAAATAGGTATGCTTGGATCAATGGGACAACTTAATGGCTAATGAAAAGGAGATCCGATCATGCATTCAAATAAGACAATGCTTTTAGAAATCAATAATCAGACAAAGTAATTGGAACAGGGTATGAAGAATACTAGTCTAGATAACCAAATACAACAATGTGCAGGGTCATACAAGATAACAAGAAGTCCTTTAATTCAAGATCATGAGCTTAATAAGAAGATAACAGTTCTTAGAAGTTGAGCTAAAATGAAGTAAAGTATATAATAATGAAGTACATGAACAAATCTGACATTGAAAGAAAAAGAAGACTGTGATTCTATAATCAAGATAAGAGTCTAATACAGTAGAAAAAATGTATCCAAGATTGACCCCTAGTTCATATCATATCTCCAGCTTTATAGCTTTACAATAAAAGTTTAGATCCTAGAAGAATGGATTAGATATGCTAAAGATAGAAAGTAAAAACAATTTTACAAAAAGAGAGGAAGAGATCCTCAAAATGAGGTCAATTCCTCATTATATGGTCTTCAGATCATGTAGAACCTCTTTGCTGTGAAGATAAGCCTTCCAAGGCTGTTTGATATCTCTTGAGGAAGATGAAATTCAAATTTGCCAAGTTTGGAAATAAACCCTAATTCATTGCCCCCAAAATAGGTGCCAAATCAACTTGAACACCTCCTCTAACTCCTTTGCATCAAAAGTGGATCTTAGATTGGACATTATAATTCAATATCTATCTTTAGAAAGAGTTTTCAAGAGATTTGGCTGAGTAAAACTTCAATCTGGGAAAAAATACTCTTTCTCTGGCCATCTCAGGTTTCACAAGCTATTTCGCCTTAAGATTTGCTAATAATATGATGAAAGCTCTGCTTTTCAACTGCTAATTGGTTATAATTTTGCCTTCTATGCTGGTGAAAGATCTGTTTTGGTCAAGAATGAAACCTTTCATTGTCAAATCAAATTTATTGTTTCCATTAATGATGTTGCAGCCCATAGCATCGTTAGGAAATTGATGTTCTCGATCTTTGATTTTGGTAAGTCACTTGTCAGCAAAGTAATGAGTTGGCTGATAGTGTTTCTATCTGATTTATGGGTAAGATGGTTCAGTGTCCTTGCAACAATTTCTTTTCCACTTGGACTACCATTTTTCAACAACCATATCAGTGCAGGTACAACATATACACTTTCAACACATGCACAAATATCTTCACTGTGATTAGAGAGGTTCCCAATAACAATTGCAGAGTCCTCTTTTTCTTTTGAAGATCCAATCTCTAGAATCTGGATAAGAGGAGGTATACCGCCTGCAACAGTAATTTCTCATTTTCTTTCATTGTTTTCATTTGACAACATACAAAGAAATGCTACTGAACATTCCTACTGTTGTTCTTAATAAATGCCAAGAAGCGATATCAAGAGCTGAACTCCTTCCCTACCTTGAAGGGAACACCACAGATTACTTGCACTATTGCAGAGAATTTGAAGAGACCTTATGAGCTCCTCTTGAACTTCATATGTAGCCATTGTGATTAAACCCACAAGAAAACACTTTGCTTCTTCATGTTGGAGCTTTCTACTTAAGTAGCTATTACCATACAAGATAACAAGGGCTTCTATTATACACTCTTGTACAAGAAAAGATGATTGAGCCTTGAATTGCTTAACCAAGACTTGTTCAATAAATATTGGGTTTGTTGTTTTTGTGCTTTCCGCACTACCATAATAGATCATAAAGGCTGAAGCTAATTCCCTTATTGTGTCAGCAGTCTGGGAATCTGATATGAAAGACTGAAAACTTACACCAAGACTTGAAATTACTGAAGATAGTCCACCTGATATGATAGCCAGAGCACACATTGCATTTCTCGCAATGCTTGTGAAAATTCTCCTTGCATGAACTCCTTTGAAGGAGCGATTGTTTCATTTATAAAACTTGAAGTACCATTAGTGTTTACAATATCATGTCTTGCATCCTTGAAATACAAGCCACCAAACATCCTCGTGTCTGATTTTATATCTCTTAAAAAGATGCCTCGCTGATACTCTATTCTCAGGATAGCAATTCGGGGCTGATTCCAATGCCTTGCAATCCCAAACAGCTAAGGGGAAAAACAAAAACCTTGTTCGTATTGTCAGCACAAGTTGGTGGCATGAAAAGTTTCAGACCTCCATCTATGTAGATACGATTTCTGAAAATTGTGACAGGCGTCGGTGCAAAATATCCTGGTATAAAAGAAGAAGTAATGACTGCATTAATCAAATCCTCTTTAGAGTTGAACTGGTCTATAAGAAAGGCTATCGATGATTCTTTGCAGCTCTCTATATTGTCAATTCCCTACTTAACATTTTCCTGACTGATTGTAGAAGGGCCTGGAAAGATCTTGACCCAATTTGATAGCTTTTCTTTTCTGTCGGATTTTTAATCATTAATACCTGAAGCAACAATACCCTTAGAACTCTTGTTGCAGACTTGTTGCCATGATCAATGTCTTTGATCCTTATCATTTGTGTATTTGAAAGTGATCATGGATCTGCACTCCTCCTCATGGCCAGATATCTTCGTCTTGTCGAGTATTCCAACAACAAATGCTACATTTCTTCATTGGACAGCTACGCAATCTTTGGCGCTTATATCATCAAACACTTGGCAACCTGTGGGCTTTTGACACTTTTGTTTCTAAGACTTGATGTATTGACATAATGATTGAATTGTAGCTTGACTCATGTTGTTGGCTCATAGTGAATATCTGATAATTTAGAAAGACCATGTTTAGTTTGGTTTAAAGCAAGATTCAAGACTTAGTCATAGGAATTAGACATGTAGCTTTAACTCATAGCTTTGGATTTAGTGTAGGTTTTGTGGAATGTGGGTATGAACTAGGGATTCGACTCAAATTTAGAATCACCTCGAACACCCACCACTTCATAACAAAAGTGCATATTATTATTTGAGGATATAAAAGCCAATAAAGCTAGGATTGTAGGCTATGTAACATTTTATTTGCATTTTGAGTATTGCAGGTAAAGAAGCATAGAGATAAGGAAATCTGGGCAGGAGTCATCAATGGGAGCTTTGATGAAGACCTGGAAGGTAAGATACTGGCCATAAAACTTTAAAAATGAGCGATAAATAGAAATTGAGAAGACACTCCAAAAAATACCAATGCATTTTTTATCATTAACATCTAGGAAGCATATTTTCTCGTCAATATCCAACATTGATCAAACTAGGAGGTCTTCCATCAAACTATGTGACACATGCCTCCAAATGCACAAATAATTTGCCACTCCAATATTTGTAACATGGCATGGCATGAGAGGTCCATGTGCATGAAGAATATCCCGAAGCTACCTATTCCATTCTGACCAATTCCTCAAGAGTTGTAAGATTGCATCGAGAGTTGTGAAGGAACTCAGGTGTTGTGAAGATACCTTGGGAGTTGTGAAGATACGAATAAATAAAAAGTATCATATTTGTTACTTAACAATGTACTTTACTCTCAATTTCTCACTCCCTTTTGACATGTATAGGCCACCTTTACCTTTCTACCATTTTTTCTCCTTGGGTTCATATTTCCGACGAGGGTAGTGTTTCCATTGAGTTAAAGTTCCACCTTTCTTGTTCATTTTTTTCATAAATACCATGATTTGGGTTGTCTTTAAATTGTCCAAAAATTCTTAGGGTAAAGTTACATGTGAAAAATTCCCAACATAATAGGATACTAGAAAGAGTAACACTATGGTAATCATTATGAGCTTACTGTGATACTAATAATATACTAGTAATGAACTAGTGTTACATCTTGATTGACTGATTGTTTCTCTCATTAATTGTTTTATAGGATGTACAAGAAAATAGGTATTTTTTAGAGCTATCTTCATTGAGGGAAGGAAGTTCAGGTAGAATAGAGGAAAGCGAGACATTTAGTAGGTCTAACAGGCGGAGATCAAATAGAGGTGAGAAGATCAAAAGAAAATTCCATAAACACATGGAATTTTTTCTCGTGAAAGGGGGATCATGTTCTTATGATCATGAGAGAATAGACGACATTGAGGTGGTCTTGAGGTACAAACATATAGTGAAACAATGGGTACCCAAGAATCTTCTTGAAATAAACACTTATTTTTGTGTAAATGAAAGGATATACTGGATTGCTCCATCGTCATTACATGGTTTGGGGCTATTTTCCATGGATGGAATAAAGGTCTGTTATGATGGATTAATTGAATTGATGGAGTACATCGAAGCCTGTTATATCTACAAAGATTGGATACGAATAGTCCAATATACAAAAAGTATGTGAAGATATCGCTTGGTCGCAAATTTTATACAAGTAAAAGACAATGATCAAAATAAAGGAGCAACTATATAAATTTATGGAAGGCCAAAAGAAATGGGGAATATTGCAGGGTTTATAAACAATACACGACCCATGACCATAAATAAGCGACCCAATTGCGTATTTGAGGGGCGTGAAGGAAACCATGTATTTGTATGTGCAATAAAATCAATAGTTGTAGGGGAAGAAATATTGATTGATTACAATTTGAATCAAATAGATACAAATGTTGCTATTATGGGGGCAATATGTATACTAATTTACCCAACTTGTAAGCATTGACTCTCATATTTTATGATTTTCATTATGTTCTATTTTTGTTATCAACATTTGAATTTCTCATAAATTTGAATTTATTTCTCATGATAATGATCACGGTTCTAATTTTACTATAATATGGTAAATGATCATGGTAAATAAATAGTGGCCTCAGAACAGGTAAATGAACAACAATTTTTGAATTGCATTTAATGTGCATTTCATTTTTGTGGCGATCAATTATTTTATTTGTTTACATAACTGAATTATCATTTATTTTTTCGAATATGTAGTCGACGGGACATGATGTTGATGATGATTCACTTGGAGAAAGGGATTTGTATGAATCCCCTGACCTTATGATTTTAATAAGGAAAAAGATAAATAAAGGAAACAAGGAACTAGCTCACTTGTTAGATATTCTAGATCAAACTCCTGAGGTTGAAGAAAGGATCAGAGAAGTTATGGCAAGGCTTAAGACATATAAGGTAATAACCATAATTTCAAGTTGTTCTATTTTTATGTCATAAGATCAATTATGAAAGCTTGATTTTAAACTTTTACATTATCTAAACAAAAAAATGTTTTCTTTCTTATATAGAGATTTTTGGATCCTATTGACACCAAAATGCATGGTATCGGTATTAGTGGTGATGCACAGACGCCACAGGGTCCCAACGAAGGCCCTCTTATAGCTACCAGGATGCAACTATTCATATCTCCACCGTCCACACCATTAGGTGGGAGCCACAACACGTCCACCGAGGAAGCGACCACTCAAGTAGGATCTGGAGGTGGTGACAGAGATGAGGTTGATGATTTGACAAACTATATGGTTGTTTTTCCTAAAGAAAGACATGTGACCAACACAAGGACCCTTAAGGGAACCTTTATGGTCAACAAGGAAGGGCTTACATTAAAGAAGGTTAAAGTCCCAGGGAATTTTTAAAATTTTATGTTTTTCATGTTCTCTATGTAGACAAATATAAATCATCTAAATTATTATTTTTAAATTAATAACCATATAATCATTTTGCGTGTAGGGAACAAAATTTTTTACAGGTCCTTGGAGAATAAGGCTTTGCTGATTTTTGGGCCCACCATACAGGAGAGGTGGAATTCCCATAATTCCAAGCTCAAAAAAGAATTGATGGATTATCTAGAAAGCCTTTTTGGTGTAGAAACTTTTAATAAGACCTTGGCCACCACCACAGCTAGCCAATATTTAAAATATACGTGAGAAACATATAGGAATAACTTGAAACAAAATTATAGGTACGAGCATCCTCTGATGATTCTAGAGAGGGAGTGGAAGGCCCTTATTGAGGATGCAAAAGAGAATAAATTGAAAGATGAAGGAAAAACACCCTTTGGTCCCATAAGGTAAATTACAATTTCAATTGAATACCTTCAATTTCTTTTAGATGTAAATAAAAATATGGTATATATTAACATACATTAAACTTTTGATGATAGGTTGATTGACAGGTGTAAGGCCACAAAATCAAGGCTTTCCATATGTGGCCAACACAGGCTAGGCCAGGGTGGCTACTTGAAGTTGCAGTCACGAATTGTAAGTACCTAAATATCTTATTTGTATCACCTTAAAAATTTTAGGTATTTCCATTGAATAACATAGAAAATACATACTTTTATGCAATGAAGGGTGATGAGTTTGGTACTGAAACCATGGAGGAAAACCTCAAGATTGGTTACAAGTACGGCTATAAAGCGGTAGTTGAACACCAAAAAAGATTGGGGCAGATACCAAGAACCACTTTGCAGGATAAGGTAAATAAAATTCAATCCACATTAACCTTTATTATTAAAATAATACAGTCATGTTGGATATTATTAATATTTACAACTTTGTTTTAATCAAGGGAACAACACTATCAACAAACACACTAGTACTATTGGCGAGTAGTGTGTTGATAGTAGTTTGCAACCAGAAGATGGTTTTGATCCCATTCAGTCCCAATTTTCCATGGAGGCATAGCCGCACGATGGTACTATGACCGAGCTAGCACATGACAGTAATATGATTGTATTTTAATCATATACTTAATAATTTCGTAGTTATACATTTTGTACTTCTATTATTTTTTACTTATACATTTATGATTGTCCTTATAAAGTTTGTGGTCTCAATGGAAGAGAATGTTGTACTTGAGGCTCATATAGTTGAAGAGGATCAAGCGGGGGGAAACCATTCCAATGGTGCCAACCAGTTCACTAGGTAAATAATTACATTGCAGGTGTTTTTTTTAATATTACTGAACTAGTTCAATGATATTTAAAAACTAGACATTTAAATTTTGTATTTTTTTCTTTTGTAGGTGATGACTCATCACAATGACCTCCATTAGAACGTGAGTACCCCATGACTAGGCATAAGCTACATGATAGGACACAATCAAAATTAGATTTTGAAAAGAACCCAGAGAATGAAGATGTAGATATTGATGAAATGATTAGGAACTATAGAGATAAGAAGAAGAGGCCGACTAAAAGTACTAAATGATGATGTGCATGAAAATTTTAATATTTTAATATGTTTGTTTTTGCTATAAATATTTCAATAGATTTATATGTTGGGTATTGGGGAATTGAGAGTGATGTGAGGGGGGGAGGGGTGATAAGATATTTTACCTTCATGTGGTTGGCCCTGTTTAGTAGAGAATAATTTATTGGAGCCATTTAATCTCGGAGAAAACCTCCCTCGATCCAACAGAGAAACAACAAAGTCAATGTTGACTTCGTTGCTGCTACTTCAAATCAAGGGAGGCAGTTTGATAAAATATTAGACACGTGGATCAATAAATTATTCTTGAAACTAGGAGGAGCTCATTCATGTATGGTCTGACACTCGTAAAAATGCATCTTAGAGTAAATAATGCACTACAAATATTACTTGTATTGATTTTTTAGATATTTATGGAGGTTGAATGATTTTGGTAGGTAGTTTAAGATCTTTCTTCGTCGATTGAGGGACGCTCAAGACTAACATGAAGCCATACATCTGAAGAGAAACACGTGGGGCCAACCATTCCAACTGTACTGTCGACCAGTTCATCAGATCAGGTGTGATTGCTCCTTTCAGCATATAGGTTTATATAGGCATCAATTCTAGTTATTTTAATTTAGATCTATTTATTTCTTTTTAAATATAATATAGCTAAAAATGTGTGTAGTGAATAAATGGAGCATGCTTGGCACCTACAAGTGTCAAATTGGTTAATATGGATCTATTGAAAAATCTAGTAGATATGCATTAGAAGTTTTGGATTGGAAATAGTAGGGGGGTTGGCATGCTTGAGAACACTGTTAATTACAATTAAACTAAGGAATGACTGTAGAAAATAAAATATTTGGAGAAATCAATTCAAAGCTTTCAAAGTTAAAACATCGTGGCCTTCTACTCAATTCTAATTGCTTTATGTGTTACTTGTTTTCTTATAATGTGCATGGAATGGAAAACTATTGCAATTTTCCTCTCCTTTTGATGAAAACAACTAAGACATAGTCGTCTTCTCAATCATTTTGCCAGTTATTATGCACTCCAAAATTGTGAGGTAGCTGCTATTGTAGTGCATAAACCATTGTTCATGTGAGGCAAGTTTTGTACAAATTTTCTTCTTAACAATTTTATTTTCCTCTGCTCATGGTTTCCTTTTATTTTGTTGCATAAGGCACAAAACAAATATAGTTTTTTTTCTTTAATTTTTCCTCTTTCTTCTCTTTCACCAAATACTGAGAATGACTAAGACCAAGTTCTAAGATTGTCTCAATGTTTTATAGACTTCTCTTTTCCAAAAGTAAGTTTGTAATCTGTGTGCAAGTTTTAGATGTTTCTTTAGAGCTGGTCATGCCCATAATAATTGTTGGCGAATGATATGGTTGTGGAGAACCTAGCTGAAGATATACGACATTGGAAAAAAAAAATAGATCCTGGGATAAAGATGGTACGAATTCAATATTGTGGTATGTTGACAATCCAACATGAAATGAGGCCTAATATTCACACATCGATTCCAAAAATTGATATGGTTTCAAGTAGGCGAGATGAGAAACCCAAGTATTTTCACATTATATGCATTATGATTATACTTGAGAAAATAAGAGAGAGAATAGAAGAATTATATTGATATTATCACGATGGATGTTAACATTGGAGGCCAATATTTATGGTGAGCCTCTTGCACAATTAAAATGAATTACCAACAAACTAGACAAAAGACTTAACAACATTAATAGGTTAACCACTAATATGTCCATAACATAAATATCAAAAGATTATATATGATGACTAATGATTTACATGAAATGATCATAGTACAAATAACATAATATGTTATCATGTCACTAACATACAATATGATCATGTACTCATAAAAACATGGCCTTGAATCTAGTTTCTTCACCAACTAAAGAAGAATGTTACCCTTAGCAGAAGAGGTGACATCTTGAAATTATTTACCATCCATTCACCTAGGAGCATACCAAAAACACTTAACCCACTTAATGGATTTTGATGATGACTCCACAAACAATATTTGGTAAGCCACATGGTGACTTTAAACTAGTTGGTGATGGGGAGGAGACTTAATTCAACCACAATGTCTATGCCACTTTTTACTGTAATGTCCCCACTTTGGGACATCATCACAGTGCAGAGGTTTATGATGACCAGAGTAGCCAGATGGGTGTTATAGTGAGTACAGGTGTTATTGAGAGGCATTGTGAGGTCCATGTGGCATTTCTCATCATATCTCATCATTATGAGCTATTCCGCATAGGTTGGCTTTGGTTCCGTTGCATTTTGATGATTTCCATGATTTTGACTATTTTGAGCTATAAGTCAATGGAATCCACTGAAGAGGTCATTTTGGGGACATTACTTGGAGGAACCTCTCAGTGTAATAGCTCATTGGAACTGGGAGGAGCAACACTACAGGATGGGATGGCTAGAAGTGACTTTCAGTGGCTAGGGAAGCCACAAGGAGATATAATAAACTTTCATAGGTAAAAAGGTTAATTAATTAATTAAAGTGATTTAATTAATCAATTAAATATTAATAAAATGAAATTCACTTTGGAGGGACAAGGTGAGACAAAAGTATAAAGGAAAGGAAATGGCCTCTTCTCATTCATTTAGGTATGACTATCTTTTGATATCTTCCTTTTAGCTAATGAGCCGATCATTGGGGGTTTTGAGGGTTTTGACTTAACAAACCCTAGAGGACGATTCAATGGTGAAAGATTCCACCTAGCTTGTCCCAAGCTTAGTCTCGGAGATGAAATACTCTCCCACACCATTCTAGTTCCATGTCTACTCAGTTGCAGGAGGATTCTACATCAGTTGCAGGGAAGAGAGAGAGAGGGCGCACCAACTAGGGTTTCTAGCAAGAGGGGTGCACCATTCATTAAGGGAGGATTCGTCCTAGCTGAGGAGAAGTGATTCGAGAATTCCAGGTATTGGGTTTTCCTTGCAGGTGTCCTAACATCATTCTTGGTGGTTTCTGGAGGCATTTCAGTGGAAGGTTTATTTGTATTGATAGTGGGGTGATTTCCCAAGAGGAGGGTGCACCATTATTTGGAGGGTAGCTAGATCTAAGGATCTAGCAGGTATTTTGATGATTTGAGTACTTGGGTATTCATTGTCGTGCCCCGATCTATCATTCTAGTGGATTGGTGGAGCTATTGGAGGTCTCTAGGAGTGAGGCCAAATTATTAGGGTTTTAGTCATCTAGTGGGGTGCACCATTCAGTGGAGGAGTTCAGATCTACAGTGTTTGAGAGGGATCTTGGAGATTCGGGCACCTGGGTTGTTCTTTCCATCACCCGATCTACTGTTTCGCATATTTCTTGAGGTGATTGGACATCTTTGGCACCAGGGCCGAATTGTTGAGGAGATTCAGCTATCCAACAGGATGTGGCATCGGTATTCATCTCTTATCTAGCCTTTGGAGGCTTATTTTGTATTATTGTTAGCCTTTTGTAGCAACTCTATTATCTATTTTCATAGCCATCTGTTGAGCGTTCCAGATCGACATCTCCATTGTAGCAGTTTCTTCTATCTTATGAATAAAAGAAGGTTTGAGATGTGTTGGCTTGTCTATCATATTGCATATGTTTGAGGTATGTTCCATGATTGTATCTTCTTGTTATTTGCTGCAACACACATGTAAACAAATCAGTAAACCCTAAGGCTGAAATCAAGAGGACATCCTGCAAGAAAATACATCTAAACAAGTATATCAACAAAGTGTTTGATGAAATACCTCACTCAGAAAAAGTTTTAAAAAGACACCAAAACCGTGATGATCCTGGCATAATGGCTTGGGATCATTACGGTGGTATCAGAGCTTAAATCCTGCAAAACTGAGGGGTCTTTAATAGGGATAAATGGATAGTTGGAAGGAAATGGATAGGATATCCTTTGAGATGACATGCTTGGAGATAACATATTCTAACCTTAGTGAGGAAAATAGGGATCTCATAACCTTTCCTCAACATGTAGCCTTTAGAAAGCCCGATTGGAGCAAATGGGATATTTTACATGGGATCATCATAGCAGATAAAAAGAAAAAAGAAGAAGCTAGATGGATGGAAGAACATAGAAACCCCATGCCCATTAGGAGCACACAACCTTGCCACTATTGCAAGGGGCCGTGGGAACTAGATCATAGGTTCAAGCATAAGGATCATAAGCACACTATTGAGGCACACTGTAATAGTGATGATGAGATGTGTGAGGATGGAGTGATAGATGTGGATTCAGAGCAGTCAGATGATGACAATGACTCTTGCACAGAGGCTAGTGATAGTGAATATACCTTAGAGGATAGTGATGATGACTCTTGCACATAGGCTAGTGATGATTGCCCGATTGAGGAGGATGATGACCCTTGTGTAGTGGATAGGCAACTGGATGGACAAGACAATAGCACCAATGTATCATCAGACATATCACATACCATTGATGTCTTTACGTCTCAGCAGAGTAGTGACACTAGTGAGGAGTCACACGTGTTTTCACCTACACATGACCAACCTCCTATGGGGGCTATGCCACATCTTTCATCTGTTCAGACACCCATGATATCCACGTCACATGAGGAGACCAGTGGAATGTTAGGTATGATGGATGAGCCTAGTGTGAGGGATGCACACCATGAACAAGAATACCCATAGATCCAGGAGGAGGTACAAGATGTACGGGAAGTTGACCTCACACATATAGGTTAGCTAGAGGATATTGAGTCATAGCTATTGGACACTCCATTGGTTGAGCAGATTGCAGAGGTTGACAGGTTGGTGGAGCACTTACTTCCAGGATCGGCTTGCATTGATGTGGATGCGCTCTTTAGTATTCATGATGACCATCGCATGTGTATAGACACAACTATATGGGATTCAGGGGCAGAGGATAGTAGCAGGTTGAGTGCACAGGAGGATACGACTGCTCATATAGCGTACAATGTGATTGGGGGAGATATCATTTAGTGATGGTGTGCAATGGAATACATGAGTACCCAACAACACAGTAGACATTGGACAGTTCAACATGTCATCTTATGCAGATGGTGTTTTTGGGGATTCCAGAGTGGACACTAGCAGGATTGACACTAGCAGTGAGGGGTCTGAGATGGCACCTTAGCATGACCATGATCAGGAGTCACACCGCTTAGCAGCACAATTGAGAGTTAGTGAGGCTATGATCATGGTAGCCACTAGACGTATTGATGACATGCATGCAGTGATGGAAGATTGCTGTTGGAGAGCATCAGTGGCACAGGGTAGCTCAGATGGAGGATTTTCCATGGATGATTTTCACACTCTCAGGAAAAGAGTGTCTATGATGAGGACTAACTACCAGCAGTTGTTGACAGACAGGGACTACCTATTGGGAATTGGCGAGCTATATCACTGGTCCTTGAGGGGGTAGGAGTTGGAGGTAGACCAACTCACTCAAGAGTTGGAGAGCACTCGAGGATTCTTGAGAGGCACACAAGCAACCCTTCAAGAATCGAAGTCTAGATCAAATGAGATTCCTAAGGAGATATTTCAAAGATCCACTTCATCTATCCTGGTGGACACTCTGATATATCCTTCGGTCACATGGTTAGAGGATGTTGGTGGTCTAGCAGAGGGGAACAAGTTGATGGAGGACACTTCCATTTGTGTTTTGAGAGCATTTGACCTCCATGTAGAGGTTGACCCATCGGTACACTCCATATCTGTGATGCAGCATGAGTCTACAGGAGATGACATGAGTATACCGGAGCATACAATGATGAGTGATAGCTCACAGAGACATGCCAAGATGTATGGTGGGATTTAGAGGGGTGTATTGATTTGCAGAAAGGAGATGCACTTAGGGGAGTATGCGGATGTCACTCATTTGCAACAACACATAGTTATGGGGGATCACCTTCACCATTTCAGTAGTTGTATGGGAGATGAGAGATGGAGGCTGGTTGACCAACAGTTGGAGGGGTTACTTCCAGTTGTACTGGATGGTTGGGATTCGATGATGACCACAGGAGATTATTTATCATGGATACCGATGGACGAGTTGCTGGTTGAATCCTTGGAATTGACCAAAGCATGTGACACCTCCCATTCCTACAGTCAACTGTCGATGTTTTTGTTAGCCTATCCTGACAGATTTATCATTTAAAACAACATGAGGAGGATAGTAGATGAGCACATAGGGATTTTTATAGTGATCAGTCTCACACAAGAGAAGTTAGATGAGATTGGAAGTGATAAACTTCCAAGTTTTCCATGAGATCCAGGAGCTCATTGGGTGAGCCGGATGTTTCACTACATGATGACCCAAGTTGCACTCGAGAGGCACACACTCCACCAGAGGTCAGTCTGGAGTGTACCTGCAGGGATTTTTCTGATAGAGAGAGGAAACTTTTCACTCTTGATAATCATGATCGGACATGGAGATGGATGGATAGGTACTTATTCTATAAAGATTCCTTTATAGATACAGTTTTTGGACAACAGGACCGATGGTCACAGGTATTTCATCTTGAGGATCCAGGAGAGGAGGATCCAGTATGTATGTAGGGGATAAACAGTTGTCGTCAGAGTAGTGCAGGGCCAACATGGTGATCTTTGACAGAGGTTAGCATGGGACCCAGGGATTGCAGGGTTGAGCATTTCCCTGACTGGCGGGGGTGAGTGGACCTTTGCAGAGGAAAGTTGTTATAACTTTCCATTTAGCTTCAGTGTTGAGGGGAGCACATCACTTGAGGGTGTCTCACATAGGTCTTGCAGTACCACATTCTGGCATCAACATGTGCAGTTGATGGAGGCCGTGTGGATCTTGGTAGAGATTTGGAGGATGGACTCATTCTGAGATGAGGCCATGTGTCATGTGCAATAGGTTCACATGGTTGATATCTGTCAGGACTATGCTTCACAGAGTATTGCAATTCACTTCTTGATATGGGATCCAGGGGGTGGAGTATACTATTGTTTGTCTTTTGATGGGTTCTACTGTGTACCCCACAGGTGGACATGGGATCCTGGTATTTTACTTGGAGGGATTTGGGTATTTCTTGAGGACAAGCAATTTTCTAGCAGGGAGGACTATAATGTCCCCACTTTGGGACATCATCACAGTGCAGAGGTTTATGATGACCAGAGTAGCCAGATGGGTGTTATAGTGAGTATATGGGTTATTGAGAGGCAGTTTGAGGTCAAGGTGGAATTTTTCATCATATCTCATCATTATGAGCTATTCCACACAGGTTGGCTTTGGTTCCGTTGCATTCCGATGATTTCCATGATTTTGACTTTTTTGAGCTATAAGTCAATGGAATCCATTGAAGAGGTCATTTTGGGGACATTACTTGGAGGAACCTCTCAGTGTAATAGCTCATTGGAATTGGGAGGAAAAACACTATAGGATGGGATGGATAGAAGTGACTTTTAGTGGCTAGGGAAGCCACACGGAGAGATAATAATCTTTTAGAGGTAAAAAGGTTAATTAATTAATTAAAGTGATTTAATTAATTAATTAAATATTAATAAAATGAAATTCACTTTGGAGGGACAAGGTGAGCCAAAAGTATAAAGGAAAGGAAAGGGCCTCTACTCATTCATTCAGGTATGACTATCTTTTGATATATTCCTTTTAGCTAATGAGCCCATCATTGGGGGTTTTGAGGGCTTTGACTTAACAAGCCCTAGAGCATGATTTGGTGGTGAAAGATTCCACCTAGCTTGTCCCAAGCTTGGTCTTGGAGATGCAATACTCTCCCACACCATTCTAGTTCCATATCTACTCAATTGTAGGAGGATTCTACATCAATTCTAGGGTAGAGAGAGAGAGGGCGCACCAGCTAGGGTTTCCAGCAAGAGGGGCACACCATTCATTGAGGGAGAATTTGTCCTAGCTGAGGAGAACTGATTTTGGGAATTCCAGGTATTGGGTTTTCCTTACAGGTATCTTAGAATCATTATTGGTGGTTTCCAGAGGCATTTCAGTGGCAGGTTTATTTGTATTGACAGTGGGATGATTTCCCAAGAGGAGGGTGCAACATTATTTGGAGGGTAGCTAGATCTAAGGATCTAGCAGGTATTTTGATGATTTGAGCACTTGGGTATTCATTGTCGTGCCCCGATCTATCATTATAGTGGATTGGTGGATCTGTTGGAGGTCTCTAGGAGAGAGGTTGAATTATTAGGGTTTCAGTCATCCAACGGGGCACACCATTCAGTGGAGGAGTTTATATCTATAGGGTTTGAGAGGGATCTTGGAGATTTGGGCACCTAGGTTGTTCTTTCCATCACCCGATCTATTGTTTGGCATCTTTCTTGAGGTGATTGGACATCTTTGGCACTAGGGCCGAATTGTCGAAGAGCTTCAGCTATCCAGCAGGACATGGCATTGGTATTCATCTCTTATCCATCCTTTGGAGTCTTATTTTGTATTATCGGGAGCCTTTTGTAGCATCTCTATTATCTATTTTTATAGCCATCTGTTGAGCATTCCAGATCGACATCTCCATTGTAGCAGGTTCTTCTATCTTATGAATAAAAGAATATTTGAGATGTTTTGGCTTATCTATCATATTGCATATGGTTGAGGTATGTTCCATGATTGTATCTTCTTGTTATTTGTTGCAACACACATGTAAACACATCAGTAAACCCTAAGGCCAAAATCAAGAGGCCATCCTGCAAGAAAATACATCTAAACAAGTAGATCAACAAAGTGTTTGACAAAATACCTCACTCAAGAAAAGTTTTAAAAAGACACCAAAACTGTGATGATCCTGGCATAATGGCTTGGGATAATTACATTGGCGAACTCAACCAACTTTTCAATTTTTGTGTATCACTTAGTATCTTGTTCGCCATACCTTCAACTTATGTACACTATCTTTTTTGGAAATTCTTCAAGAAACATGCCCAAGATATTGGATTTCATAAAATAAACATTCTTTATCTTAGATGTCATGTTTGAGAGGTATCTCTTTCCACAAAATCACACGGGACTTCCACTTGGCCTTGTCCCTTTGAAATCATGCCATATTTCTTTATTTAGGTAAGGCAGACCATATCAAGAATGGGTTCTTGGTGGACATCTTAATATTCCATCAACCATCAACCTCACAAGTGAACCAATACAATGTTGGCATAAGTACAATATTTGAATTTTCTCTTCCTCTACTCAGATGCTGGATTGCTAACCTTAACAATGCCTTATAGATTTGCATGTAATAATATCATTTCCTGTCATATTATACTTACTATACTTTTGATCATTTTTTGTCATTTATAGATACTAATATTTTATTTTTCACTCTTTCATTCTCCTTCTAAAATTTGCATGATCTACTTCCAGATCTTCTACTTCATCTGAACATTCAGGACTACATACATGTCCATGTTCTTGTCCATACTACAAACTACATAAATTCAACATGTTATTCTTGAATATCAACATTAGTAACAGATGCACATGCATTCAATATATTTAGGGAAATAAAAGGCATGGTAATACAGTATACTTACCAGTGGAAAATCCCTGGTTTGTAGTGATATGAGTGCAAAATAGTCGAAAAATGCTACAAACACCCGTAGAAGACAATTTGGACTGAAATACTTGAATATTTGATTGGATTTTGACCTAGAGGCTGCCATCTTTGTTGCTTCTGAGCCAAAAGTGTTGCTTCCAACTGTTTCCAATGATACTAATTAGGCTTCATATCATTGCCTTCTTACTTAGCCTTCTATGTCACTATGTTCACATGGTTCAAATATCTTTGAGGCATAAGTATATACATCTATGTTAGTCATATATACAAGACTTTGGTATCATATTACTGATGGAGAGGGTTTGATACCTGAATCTTCACATGCAAACTTTCATTCTCTTTAGGCAAGAATAGAGCATAAGAAAAATGGATATGGAGGAGATCCTGTAGATTACTTTGACTGATGATGGTTGTATGATTTTCTCTTAACAATGTTCTAATAACCATATTCATCAACCTATGAACATATAAAAGAAAAATAATTGGGCTAGACTTATTGGACCTTTTGGAATGGGCATCACGACCATTCACCTCAGTCTCCCCGATATAAATATTTTCACTTGGATAGAGGAATAGAACAAACATACCCTATTTTTTTATGGTTTCTTAAACCAACATTTTTTATGATGATCATCACTGGTGATTCAGAGGTTATGGACAAGATGTCCCAAGTCATAATTTTTTTTTTGAGGACATGCAATAGGAATATTTAGGACTATCATCTTCAAGGTGATATCAGGGTGCCCCGATGATAGACTCGGGGTACACATATTATTTTTCTTGGAGATAGTTCATTTTGATGGTTGTGGATCCTCTTGCCCCATCATGGTGTTGCATGAGATGCTACACATTGATTCATTGTCTTATGTGGTTGATTGTTTTGGTGCATGTTTATCTCTTCATGGTTACACTTGATGCTTATATGGATAGAGGTGATATGATTTTGGTGCTATGATATGATATTGATGGGAGAACCATCTTGTGGCTTCTTCACATTACATGCCTTTAGTTGATGGTTATGGTTTTCTTATGCCCATATGATTCATTCAGACATTTTCATACTGGTAATTGAATACCCCCCATGTTACTTCAACACCCTTGTTCACTGGATGATTTCAAGCACATTGTGATGGGATTGAATTTTTTTCCTAGTAGATCACTCTCCTTAATATAATGGAAAGAAGTGTGGCCTAATCATGTATGAGTTTCTATCCTAGCCTAATTTTATCTATCTGTCTATCTACCATTGGAGGTTGTGGTATTTGAAGTTTTCTTATGAACCTTATTCACCTTGAGTTTTGACCTATACTTAGTGCATATTTGAGGGCACTTGGATATTGATTTGCCATCATAGTTTCATGATTGATCTAAAACATCATAAGAAGAATGTATAGCATAATATTAGACCCTGCAAACCCACAGGAAGACAATAGTCTACAACACTATATCAGTACTCTATTGACAAATTCTACAACCTATTTCATCATCATACAACAGTTAAAAAAGATGTATTTTGTGGGAAGAAAAGTGCTCAGAAAGGAATCCTTTACACATTGGAAGCTAATTGTAGGCAGAGAAAAGACTTTGAAAAATATGAGGATAAGCTACCATGGACTCTAGTAAAATTAGAACTGACTGAATGCATCAGGGGTGGTTCATTTTTTTTAATCTTGTAATATTGATTCCCCTCAAACAACACTTGATTATGAATTTTAGTAGCAAATAGAATGCACATTCATCTATCATTATATAAACATAATCAATGCACATAACATTTACTCAGAAACAAGAAAAGGCAAGATATGGAAAACTTAACAGTCTACAGTGAAAGAAACTCTTGTTTCAATATGCATTCAAAATGTTTCTATTACAAGAGATGTATCCCAAGTTCCCAAAGTTGAGCACCTATGTCTGTGGCCTTTATGGGCTTAAATAATATTTACATAAAATTTATCAGATCCCAAAGAAATGGATCAAAAATCAATAGAATCTCTAAATCAAACCAAATACAACAACTAAAGATCTAGATCCTATTTTTATGGAGTCGATCCATATCTTTTTGTTTGATCTTTAAAGGCTCCACCTGAGCCTCCTGATAAGTGTAGGAGAGTTATATCCTCAAATCTCACTAGCTGAGACACCCATTCAATGCTTGATTGCTGAAATCTAGGCGAATTTAGACTAAATCTGCATGTACAAGAAAATTCTTAGTTTGCAAGGCAATACACTAGGAAAACATGATTTGCGCTATAGACTGGATGTGTATGAATGTCTGTGAGAAAAATGAGTTGGAGAGTGACTTTAGTAGATAATCCAAGTGTTGGGGGAAATTGTTGTAGACCTGATAATTCATGCTATGACTTGTACAACCTTCAAAACATGCATCTTTTATTACTTTTCCCTCCTTTCATTCCATCCTCAAAATTCAGGTTTGGTGTAATAAGGTAATAATTTCATTGCTTAAACCAAGTGCTGAAGATTTTAGAATTCATCATCTGAAGAGTAAACACCCTTTGATATGCATTTCTGTTTCTTCCATTTGTTCATTATGGTTGATAATCTCCATGTTTTCTGGGCCAAACATCTTCCCTATGCTTCAATAATCAATATTTCCATTTGAGAAGTAATCAAAACAGTCATCCTCAAAAGGAATCAAAACAAAGCATATTGTTAATAGGGTCATCATATGCAAAAATGACAAAATTACTGTCCAACCTGTTGAGTATCAAAATGGACAATAAGAACTTGTCTTAAAAAAAATGAAACATTAATTAGAACGTCATTTATCAACTTCCTTTAACAACAAGATTAGGGGAAGAAGTTTGTTTCAGGAAGATTGCCATATTCTCTTTGCTCAACATGTTCTTTGACAAATAGGCATCTTCTTCTAGTTTCCTGTTGCTTGATCTTTAAATGAGATTATTCTTATACATGTTCACTAACAATGCTCTTTGTATGCCTTTCTTTCTTACTTTGTTATTCGGTTTAGTAAACTATTCATCAAGATTAGCCATATGCCCATTTATCACTTGTGTTAGTATATCATTTATTTTCTACAATTTCTGATTTGATTCCTTTAATGCTTAGAGTTCTAACTGTACTTTTGCATATTTATCTTTGTTCCTTTGGCTGACAAGCATTGGCTATACAAGAGGCTTCCCAAGATAAAAAACAATTAGACAATCTCTTGAAACCCTTTGAGACACCTTCATACATAAAAATTGATGATATGGGAAAAACAAAGCATTTCCCACGAGTCTGTAGTGAGTACTTTGTATTTATCTCTTCTTGCGCTAACAACTCGTGAAAGTGTAGAATGATCACCAAATACATGTGAATTTTGCAATTTGAATTGTCACGATAACTTTAAATGACCTCTAACTGACCTTGATGAGCTGATGTAGGCGATTTCACTTTTGAAATGTTGTAACCTCATACAACCCAACAAATTGAATGAAATACTCCACTTGCTCCAAATTTGCCTCACCTAAATCTCTATGTCGTCGATGCCTTTCAACACCAAATCTCAATACTTGGATCTGTCTTCTAGTGGCTAGATAATCATTCACCTTTGGACAATCTTGTCGACATCTACAAAACTTACTTGACATCTTCAAAATCATTTTCACCTGGCAGCTCATCGAATTTGATAGCTGGCAGGGAGAGTTCTGTTTTAAAACTGTATTTTTATATCTGCTCAATAGTACAAATTCCACATGCATCAGGTGTTTGAGGTATGAGGACCTTTAAATATGTCAATGGTTTCATATTATATCGATGAGACATGTGGAGCTTGGTCTTGGCACTTGCATTGGGCTTGTATGTTGACTTGTGGCTCGACCTGTAATGGTTGGGAACTCTATTATATGCACTTGACATATGGACTTTGGTGTGTGAAATGACTTAGCTTAGGATTAGACCTAGTTCACTCGAGCACACACCACTTTTTGGTAAAAATTAAAAAATAAAAAATATTTTCTTTTTTGCAAATCTAAAGAGGCATAAAACTAGGGTTTTAGGCAATACTAACAAGGTTTTTGGAATGCAGGTCAGAAGTGACGATCACGAGGTGTCTAGTCAAAATTTGATAATAGGTGCTCATAAGACTTGATGAAGTTTTATAAAAAACTATGACGTAGGCAAATAATAAAAGAGATTTGACAATGCAAGCATGAAGATGCTAAAGACGCTAAAAAATTTAAGAGGATATTTTGAGCGCTAAAAACTGCCATAATACCGACACTAAGGCATCATCCATGTATCAATTTTGGCTTGAATAAAATCTATAACAGATCAATACAATCAGAATGGTTATGCAAGCTCAATGAAGGATTTGATTTGAAATTTATTAAGCTAGAAGGAAGCAACATTTATCAGTACTGTAAAGGGGGGTCTCTGAGAATTTCTTGATGCAAACATGATCTATGTCCAGTGGATTCTAGGGCCCAATATGTTGGGTTCCATCACTAGGATGATTACAAACAAGAAGCATGCCAACAGGGCACATCACTAGTAGTTGTTGCAAGTAGCCTACAGATCTGGTTAGGACAAATTTTCATCCCATTGGAACAACAATATACAACAGTCAAAATGTTTTTCCAGTGAGGAAGAAGAGACGAGTTACTTTCAGACCTATTTCAGCATCCATATTTAACTCGCATCACCATCTTCAGGTCTGTTCATCTTTGAAATAAATTGATATACTAGCCATGGGAGGAAGATTGCTCAAGAAAGGTGAGATACTTGTTTCTATGAAGACATATGGTTGTTATATCTGGAGTGATCATCCTTTTCATGCCTTGAGAAAACTGTTAATTACAATTAAACTAAGGAATGACTCTAGAAAATAAAATATTTGGAGAAATCAATTCACATCTTTCAAAGTTAAAACATCATGACCTTCTACTCAATTATGATTCCTTTATGTGTTACTTGTATTCTTCTAATGTGCATGGAATGGAAAACTACTACAATTTTCCTCTCCTTTTGATGAAAACAACTGAGACACAATCGTCTTCTCAATCAGTTTGATAGTTATTATGAACTCCAAAATTGTGAGGTAGCTACTATTGTAGTGCATAAACCATTGTTCATGCGAGGTACGATTTGTACAAATTTTCTTCTTAAGAATTTTATTTTCCTCTGCTCATGGTTTCATTTTTTTTTTGCTACGTAAGATACAAAACAAATATAGGTTTTCTTATTTTATTTTTCCTTGTTCTTCTCTTTCACCAAATACTAAGAATGACTAAGACCAAGTTCTAAGATTTTCTTAATGGTTTATAGACTTCTCTTTTACAAAAGTGAGGCAGGAGCATCACTCCACCTCAAGAAACGCGCCAACACACAAACACACAATGGAGAAAGGGAGAATCATTAAACCTCCCATTTTTAAATTTGAAATAATCCTATACATATTTTTGTGTTGTAAGGTTGTAAATGCTAAGCCATGCCTTTGTACAGGTAGTGGTTGGATTTCCTTAAAGGGTTGCTTGTAGTAGGCCCAGATCGTAGTCAGGTCCGGGTAAACATTTATGAAACTTCAATGTAATAGATGAGGTTAAGTGAGAGAGGACGAGCTCGCAGAGCCCCTCTTTTGTAAGGAGATATTGTATTAGATTTCATAGAGGGAAAAATGATAGAGAGGTCTGAATAGAGAGGCCTTAGGAGGTAGAATAGATCTGAGGGAGAGAGATAGAGAGAACTGGGACTCTGTTGTAGTCTAGTTTTGTAATCATCTGTATTGACACACAAAGATAATAGAAAAGTAGTTATTTTTGCATATCGTGTATTTATCTGTTAATATGTTTTGATGCATTTTCATGCTTGAATGCGTAACTGGTGAAGTATTGCATGAGTTTCAATTATTTCTCATCTTTGAGTTTTCGAGTGCAAGGAGTGCACACAGTCCACAAACAATGCGTTGAAGGAGGTTTAACCTCGGGGGAAAGCTCAAGAGGGATATTGTTGGAGCTTCATCAATGCAAGTGTAAGGAGTGCAAGGGTGTTATCACATATTATGGTATGGGGCATTTTCCCCACTGGATTTGGCCCTTGGGTAGCAAAAGGCAAAGAATAGGGTTAAAAAACCCACTAATTGGCACTTATCCTAAGTCCGTCGGAGTGATTTGACCGTTCGGGACATTGAGATAAGAGGCACGTAGATCTAGGCGACTGAGATCTGCGCACTCCAGATCAATGGTCGATAGCCATATCAGGGCTTCAACATGTGCGTTCGTTAAAAAAGGTAGAGTGGGTCGGGGAAAACATCCGTGGTTTTTTAAGGCGCTACATGTCAACCAAAGACACACATCGGGCCCAAAAGTGGGGAAGTTCAAGCCAGTTTTCATGGCCCTTGATCCGATCCTAGGCTAACAAGTGGCCACCCCTTGTATCTTCACTCCCTCACAACCAACCTCTACTCACCATATTGCCTGTCACATATCCCCTCTCTTCTCTCGCCACCTCTACCACTTTGCTCCACCTCATATCCTACCATGTCGCCCTCATAGCTTCTTCTGATCCTTCGTGTCTCCTCCACATAGACATCGCACACCCAATATCCTTCCATTCATTCTCTTCGTCCCGCCAGATCCTCATCCACATCCACAACTATATAGCCATCTCTGCAAGCATCCAACTCAGTTCCATATGGTAGAATGCAGAGGTTTCCATGTTCCATAGGTGCAGTGTTGACTCAGGCCTTATCGATCCTGAGGAAGTTCTTATTAAGGTTGGTTGGTAGTGGTTGAGAATCACTTCCACTATAAATGGAAAACCCAGGAAGGATTGACAGATAGTCGGCTCAGCTGTAGATCTGTTCTGAAGCACGATTACATCTGACAGAAGACTGCATGCACAGTCTGTCAGGAAACATGCATACGTAAATCCCTCAATGAAAAGTCTCAGGCATGCTTCTGTGGTTTTTCTTTGGGTATATATAGGTATTTTTTTTATTTTTTAATGGTCTTGGGTTGAGCAGAGCTCCCATCTTGTAATATGTTTTAACACCAGAGTTGTGTCTGATTTTGTAGTCGATTTATGACTTTCAGTTAATAGAAGTCAGTTTATTTCCATCTCTCTGTAAACACTGTGTTAAGGCACTCAGAATTGGAGGATCTAGTCGAGGGTTTCTATGCTGCTATTATGTAGGTTTGATCACACTAATTTCGTAACTAGTTTTAATCAATTCTCCTTGTTATTGTTTTCCTTCTCACACAAAATGGCTCGGAATTGTAGGATCCAGTCAAGTCGTTATGACCACATAGCGGTGTAGGTTTGATCATTGTGTAGTTGTGACTGTGTCAATGGGACACATTTCAGTGTATAAAATTTGGGTTCGAGAACATCATCGAGCCTGATTTTTTCCCCTCGAAGTTGCTGGAAAGATGGATGCCCATAGTAGTTTTGTTTGTTTTCTCACCAAGTCTTCCCTTTTCTCTGTTTAAAACTCAATCCACTGACTGAAGTTAATGTGGCCCTCACTTCCCTGTGCATCTCCTTCCTAGTTCTATTTTGTAACATCATTATAGTGATGAGTTTTTTCCACTGACCACCATCCATTTATATCAACATCCACCTAAACACTGGTGGGTACTGGGCTTACCTCCCCTACAATCAAGAGGTGACTTTTGGTGCTAACATTTTTGGCATTGTTGTCGGGGACAGATTGAATAATTTCACTGGGTAGAATGACAATGAACTTCTAATTCTGAAGGTGCATCAAAATTCAAAACCTTTGAAGATTGCAGTTGTGCACTTGGAAAATCCATTATGGTGACTCCACTGTCTCAACTCCATTGTTTTAGTGTGGTTGCTTTTGGCTACACCTAGTATCCCGTTAGGAGAAAACAACTATTAGAGTTGGTACTTGATGGTGAAAAAAGACCATACACACTCATCTTACATATCATTCACCTGGTGACTCCATGGTTGAAGAATCAATTGGCGACTCCATTGGTTCGAAATGGAAAGAATCCTGGCTCGGTGGTTTGCTCCCTTTAATTTTTCTGTTGTTCCTGGTTTTCCCAATGTTGTTCCTGATCCAAATGAATGGAATGATTATTTGCCTATATTTAGAGAGAATAAAGAGGACAACCCTTCTCATCATCTCAATGAGTTTCATGAACTCATGCACCAGTGGGAGATACATCATGAGGATGTATTAATGAAGATGGTCATGTTCTCGTTAGTAGGGGATGCTCGTGAGTGGTATCATTCTTTACCCCCTGCTAGAATTTCTTCATTGGGATAATTTCATGCAACTTTCAATAATTATTGTAGAAATTTTTATCCCTCTGAGTTAATTTTTCATAGTTGTTGTGAGGGATACAACAACTATATTCAAGATAGATCTTCTTCTTATGCAGGCTGTGAGGATGCATCTAATGACTTGGATTAGAAATCAATTGATTCTCTTCCTTGTTCATTTGCATTAGAGGAAGGTTGTGAGGATGTGAACCATGAGGAGGAAGAAATTCTTTGGGAAAAGTAATGGAGCTGATAAAATCTTTCTTTTCCAAACTAGAAAGGTTGGAATTTGAAGAAATCCATGAGGATTTTCCATCCCTTGAGACAGATGTCCCTAGAAGCTCTTCTGAGGATGGTGATGAAGATTCCATAGTTATAGAGGCCTTGCATTCTGCTCCTGATGTGCCTGTTGTTTCAACCTTTGATGATTATTCTATTAAGGAGTAGCAGAGATCTGCATCACAATTTGCTGACCTGGGGAGCAACCAGCCTGTATATGACAGCTATGAATCAAGTTCTGAGCTGGATATCTAGGATTTCCAAGAACAGACTGCGGATCCATATCCTCTGTTCACTAATGCAGAATATTACGAGTAAATACTCCATCCTTGGCCTGCAAAAGACGATGAGCAGTAGATTGAAGAACAGATCTTTCCCATGGGTCCTGTTTATGATGATTATGAATCTGACCCTTGGGAGAGCCATGAAGAAGAACCAAAGAAGTAGTTGAATGGGAAATTTATCTCCTATCCAAATCCTGTAAGCAAACAACCATCACCTGAGACCAGTCAACTTGCATCAACTCCTCATCCACCTGTTCTTATTAGAGATATTCGGCCACATGTGAGAAGCTGTGGAGCAAATCAGGTTGCCTGTTACAAATTTTCCAGTATTTTCCACTCATTCTATGAGCCTGTCAATGAGTACATGGAGTTGCATTTCCTTCATATCTTGGAGCCGCCCTATTTCATCTCAACTTTAGCTTTTGAAGAGGAGATGAAGGGTGTAACCATTTTTCTATCATGATTGCATCATATGTTAGTGATCACTGATAGAGTAAAGGAGCTTCCATTCAAAAAGTTACTTGATTAGATATGGTGGAAATTTATCTTCACCTAGCACCATGTAAAAGTTGATTAGTTTAGGATTGTACATAAATAATCTCATTAGAGCCCTTGCATGTTTGTTTTCATTATATTTTTTGGCATATATTCCTCAGCAGGATGTTTTTTAGTTTAACTCCATAGCCCAACAAAAGGCGACTAGAACTGCAAAAGGATATCTTAAAGCCTCACAGGGAGGACCCTATCCCCCATGGAGCCTAATGTTATCACATATTATGGTATGGGACGTTTTCTCCATTGGATTTGTCCCTTGGGTGGAAAAAGGCAAAGAATAGGGTTAAAAAACCCACTAATTGTTGCTTATCCTAAGTACGTTGGACTGATGTGACCGTTTGACACATTGCGATAAGAGGCGTGTCGATATGGGTGACTAATATATGCATGCTCTAGGTCAATGGTTGACATCCATATAAGGGCTTCAATATGTACGACTTTTAAAAAAGGTAGAACAGGTCGGAGAAAACAACCATGGTTTTTTAAGGCGCTATGTGTCAAACAAAGACACACATTGGGCCCAAAAGCGGGGAAGTTCAAACCACTTTTCATGGCCCTCAATCCTATCCCAAGCTGACAAGTGGCCGCCCCCTATATCTTCACTCCCTCACAACTACCCTCTACTCAACATCCCACTTGTTGCATCTCCCCTCTCTTCTCCCGCCACCTATACCACTTCGCTCCACCTCAACTCCCGTCGTGTCTCCCCCACATCTTATTCCTAGCCTCCGTGTCTCCTCCACATGGCCATCACACACACAATGGACTGCCATTCATGCTCATTGTCCTGCCATATCCTCATCCATGTCCACAACTATCTATCCATCTATGAAAGCATCCAACTCAGCTCCATATGGAAGAATGCAGAGGCCTCCATGTTCCATAGATGCAGTGTTGACTTAGGCCCTCTCGATCCCTAGGAAGTAGTTATTAAGGTTGGTTGGTGGTGGTTGAGCATCACTTCCACCATAAATGGAAAACCTAGGAAGGACTGTCAGATAGTCAGCTCAACTGCAGATATGTTCTGAAGAACGATTGCGTGTAACCAATCTTGAGTCTGAAAAAAGACTGCATGCACAGTCTTCCAGGAAGCATGCAAACATAAAGCCTTCAATGCAAATTCTCGGGCACACTTTTGTGGTTTCTATTTGGGTTTATATAGGGAGTTTTGTTATTTTGTAGTGGTCTTGGGTTGAGCAGATCTCCCATATTGTAATATGTTTTAACACCAGAGTTGTGTCTAGTTATGTAGTCGATTTGAGACTTTCAGTTAATAGAAGTCAGTTTCTTTCCATCTCTCTGTAAATTTTGCATTAAGACACTCAGAATTGGATTATCCAGTCGAGGGTTTCTATGCTATTGTTATGTAGGTTTGATCATAGTAGTTTTGTAACCAGTTTTAATCAGCTCTCCTTGTTATCTTTTTCCTTCTTGCACATAATGGCTCAGAATTGGAGGATCCAGTCGAGTCGTTATGACGACATAGAGGTGTAGGGTTGATCATTGTGTAGTTTTGACTGTGTCATCGGGACACATTTCAATGTATGAAATTTGGGCTCGAGAACATCAGCGAGCCTGATTTTTTCCCCTCGAAGCTGCTGGAAAGTCAGATGCCCATAGAAGTTTTGTTTGTTTTCTCACCAAGTCTTCCCTCTGCTCACATTAAAACTCAATCCACTGATTGAAGTTAATGTGGCCCTCACTTCCTTGTGCATATCCTGCCTGGTTCTTTGTTGTAACATCATTCTAGTGCTGATTTTTGTCCATTGAACACCATCCATTTATATCAACATCCAGCTAAACAGTGATGGGTACTGGGCTTACCTCCCCTACAATCAGGAGGTGACTTCTAGTGCTAACAATGGGAATAACTCTTTATCAAGTTCAGAGAGAACCAATATTATTGAAGACTCTATAGAGCTCTGCCAGGTGGGCATTAAGCCAATACAAGTGTGAAAAGGAGAACTCTGTGTTGAGTTCAAGAAAAACAGATTTGTTGAATACTCTGTGAGGAAATCTCTGAAAGGAGTGCATCGAGTGGAAGAACACCAAGAGAGCGAGAAGTATTTCTTTTTGAAGAAATCCTTTGGATCCTGATTTTGATGAAATCACGAGAATGCAAGGTGTGTGTGGGAGGTTGAAATATTTGAGGAGATCAAGCTCAGAAGGAATAACGCAAGAAGAGTGTCTAAGATGGACTTATTCTAAGTCCATAAGCTCAGAAGAGATAACTCTTTCAGAAGAGTAAGAGAGACCCAAAGGAGTCTGTTGGCACAGGGGTAGACTCAAGGTTCAACGCTACAACAATGCACCAACAAATCCCTAACTACCGACCCTTTTGGTAACACCTGCAAGGTAGATGAAGTCTCATGCGAGGTATATGTAGGGGTGGTTGCAAGACTCAGGTGTCTACAACCTTAGTTGGGACACAGATATGTGATTATGACACTTAATACAACTCTTAGCACCATCAACTCCTCAATATGCAATCACTATTTACTTCATTGATAAAACAAAGCTTCACGACATTCACACTAATCTTCAGTATTTAAGAACTTAGCATATATAAGTGGGCAGAATGAGCATATCAAGCACTAAGCATGACTATATTGATCAGACCTAATATTCTCACATATCATAAGCACAAAGTAGAAGTAGATCTATCTAAACATATAAAATCACTTAGCAAATAACATGTGAACACATCAAGACAAAGCACAAAGAACATAACACAGTGTTTACGTGGTTCACCCCCACCCTAGGGCTATGTCCACCAACTCTTCTTATTTATAGTCTTCAGTCAATTGGTTACAATAAAAAATCCATCAAAACACTTACTCCACATAGGACAAAATATCTGCGTATCTCGCTAGATCCTTCTTCCTTACGTTACAACACTAAGTTGTCTATAGTCTCGTACAAGGACTTGCACTCATCTCTACAAGTCTTACACAGAATGCACAAAGCCCTGATCATGCAAATCGAACCCTTGGAACTTAGCCTACATCACATAGATATATTATTCGAACCCTTCTTACATTGCCTATCCTTCTATTTATACATACAAAATAGGCCTAAACATGGGTAAACCCATGGACCAACATCCCATTCCCGTTACATATTCCCCAAAACCCAAAAAGGATCCAAAAGTGGGCCGAGATCCCATGATCTCCGCTTTGTCTTGCGTTCCTCCTTCGATAGGTTGTTGAAGTCCCAAAATAGGTCAACATGACCAAGAAAATCCAAAACCTGGTTAAGGGACAATAGGCCCCCAACACTCACCTGTGACTCATCCTAAGTCACTCTGGTCTGCTTAGTTCTACCTTGAATGCATCAAGCTTGGCTCAAGCTATTTTGACTTATTTATTTGTTGTGGCCTCTTGTTAAGCGAACTCATAGATTACTGTGTTGTTCACTAGCCCTTATAGGCGTTGTTCTGCTATGGTGACAACCTGTTCTAACTCTGCTCCTTGACTCTCTACCTATGTAAACAACTGACATGCCTTATCTTGCACAGTTTGAAGTCATTGAGTGACTTCCATCACTTTTCTTTGAAGCATATGGATCTACTGCCGAGCTATGCATTGTTCTTGAGACCTCTTCATTCTTTCTACAACTGACAGGTCCTTCAACTGTGCCTGTAGTGTATCTTTGTGCTACTTCACTTCCTAGAGATGTGGCTCCAATGTCTATAACTCTGGGTTCTCAATGAGGTTTTCATATGTCTGGGTGTTGTGGTTACTCAGCTGCTTGCATTCCAATGCAATATTTTTTTATCTGGAAACTTCACTGCGGGTAGTTGCTTCTCGCTGGTCCCTTACGTTCTAGAGGGTCTCGGGTATAGTGCGAAGCTCCAAGTCTGCTATGCGCTATTGGAGCTGCTGGATTACTTCTTCAAGTTGCGCCACCTTCTATGGAACTTTCTCTTCAGCCTTTAGTTTAACAAATTTCACAGAGCAAAGTGCTCTATGAACCATTTCCTTTACTTCGAGTTGCTCGACGAGCAAGTATTCCTTGCTTTGCTGTAACTGTTCTTTTTCTTCATCCCACTTCGCTTGCAGAGAAAGATTTTCTCATTCTCCAGCACTGCGTTACTCCTCAAGGTGTTTATGTACTTGCGCTAAAGCTTGGGTGGGTTGTGTTGTTTCTTTCTGAGCTTGTCGAAGGTGAGCTTCAACTATATCAGCGATGCAATGGAGTTGAGATGGCTCATCTCCTAGTTTTGGTGTTTCCGATGGCAGAGGCGTAGTGGAAATTACGCGACTGGACTGTAGTTCCTATTGCACTCATTGGAGTTCAACCTTGATCCGAGTGAACACCTCCTCCTTCTTAGCTTATTACTTCTCTTCTATCTCCAGTGAAGCATCATTCAGGGTTGCGACAATAAAATCAAAGTCATCTGATGTGAGGGTAGTCTCAAATTTTGTCTTGGTGGCTTTCATTTTCTTTCGGGATGAGGGTTTCGGTGGGGAAACCTTCCTTTTCTTTGAGGGGTCCTCCTCAACTTCTATGCCATCTATCTCTCTTCCATCACCTCCTTTATCTACTAAGATGGAAGCAGTCTTCACAGAGGTACTGCTGGCATCTTGGGCATCTTCATTATTCTTTGTCTTGCTGGGTCCAGGGGTATCATGCGTTGCTTTGGGACTATCAATATCAAATATCTCTGTGGGGTTTGTTGGGATGAGGAGGTCCACCGACCATTCCTTGGTGATTTCCTCCAAATCCTCCTCCGTCAACTTGTAGTATGATTGTATCTATTATTTGTGCTCATCAACATGGTTTGTGATATAGATGAAATGGTAGTCCACATTGAATTTCATCAAGGGCCTAAAGCTGTGGAGGGTGTTTGGGGTTATACAAGGCTCAGACTGGATAGTTGTCTTCAACTGGTTGTAATAAGTGTGGAATACGACATTTGACTGCCATTGCTTATTCATGTCATTCGAGTGCCATAGTGTACTGAACTTAGTGGCCAAAGGTTCAAATGACTCGATGTCTGGGAAGGTTGCACCTTCCAGCATCTCCCATGCGATGAAATTGACCAGTATGAGAAGCCAGCTAAAGTGGAACTCATATCCTTAATCCTATATTTCCCTATAGTTGAGTTCCAACTAGTTTACCAGGTACTGCACCTAATTCATTTGAAGTCCTTCTCCGCACTTCCTTGCGAGGTCGACTATGAACCCCATGACTTGGGTGGGTCGATTCTTTCGCACCAACTTTCCTGCGATCAATTGGTAGGCGATGCGCACTGTGACGCTTTGGATAGAAGCTTCCTTGTAGCCTCAAGTACCCTTATCGACATCGCCGTAAGTGTCCTTTATCTTCTGGGTGAGAGAGGGATCCACGGTTTTTCCGGGGTAGAACTCCTGTGGGTCAGGGCCTTGCATGCTTAGCCTTGTGATTCGATTGATCAACATCAGATCCACTATGATACGACAGTTCAACCACAAATATCCACCATGGTAGCAGGACAACAACAACTTGATGCGTGAGTTCACTTCTTGATGCCTTCCAAAGTGCGAGATCTTCATGACATTGAGTAGTGTTGAATGCGTGAGGTTCGTAGTCCATGACTGAGGGACGATCTTTGAGTTCTTTCCCTTGGTTCTAGTCAGATACTTGTGTGGGGAAAGAATGTTGTACACCTTCTTGTCGCCGAGGTTGAAGTTGCTAAACTTCAATGATGTGATCTTATCTTGGTTTCTGCACACTGTGTGTATCCCTTTCCTGAGGTACGCAGTGACCAAAGAATACTCAAAATCTCTGGGAAAACTGTCTCGATTTATTGCACCGCTCAGAGGGGGTATATAGGTGGGCAATATACTCGTGATTAACTTAACATTCACGAGATTATCCCTATGCTTAGTTTTCTTTTCATCTACTGGATGGGATGGACTGACTCGAGCAGTGGATGGAGAGGTCAGAATTCCTCGCATTGAAGATGCTTGTACACCTGTAGACACTCCTCTCTCCTACATGACTCTTTCAGTCATCAAGTCGAGGAGAACTTCCGTTACTGATTCTTCAACTGGGGTGAGCTTGTCAGACATACGTGCTCAGTATTAAAATTATCGAGGTCACGATGATCTTAGATATGTCACTAGAACAAACAACAATAGCGAAATGATCACTGTATACAATTCTCTTAGTCTGCGGGCTTCAAATTCTCAGTTAGCAAAAGTGTTTTATGTGCATGGTGCGACGGGATAAGTTATGGGCCTCCATTAACTCTTGTTCGATCTATTATAGCGTGGTCTAATGGTATGATGACGAACCTTTATTTCCTTTTTTCCCATTCGAAGCATCGATCGAACGATTATAATATCCCTAATGACTATATTGCTTTGCCATGGAAAAGTGCCATGTGTCGGTGTTCTGATATAACAACGAAGCTCCAATTCTACAATTTTTTTGTCTACGAAGTTCCCTCTAGAATCTTCTATAAATTTACAATCTTAGCTCTCTTTTTACTTATCTTTCTAGCCTTCTTTCCAGTGAGCTTCATCTCGGTATGTCTTTTTCTGATTCTTATCCTCTTTTAACATAGTCACTGCACGTTGTTGAGATTCTTTCCTAGGATTCAGGGGTAATACCACTTCTTTATCTGGAGTAAGTACTTTAGTCTTCTCTGGGTCTTCTAGTGTTCTTGCAACTTCGACATCAAGGTCTCTAGTGTCAAATAGATTTGATTTGTTCTCCTGTTCTTCAATCAAATATGCAATCCTTCTAGTCATGAAATATTTTAACTCTTGTTTCTTCTTCTCCAAGACTTATTCTTATTTCCTTCATCTGGCTTGATCTCTAGCAATCCAAGGTTTTCCTATTAACATGGTAAATGGGGCGTTGTCTTCAACAAATTTAATAATCTCAACATCTTCCTCTGTCGAATTTCCATTGACGATCATAGGTATCTGAGCGAGCCTTCCACACAGGTTTACCAGTTTTCCTCTGAATAACCCTATTCCTCCTAATGAAGGACATTTCATAGTAGACCTTCCTATAGCTTCCCAATTTCTCTCCGTCATTATACTCACCTACATTTCCTCATCTAGAACAGAGTTAATGTCGAAGTATCCTATTCTTTCTTCGATGCATTCTTTTCCTTTGAAGATCTCTGATAATCTGACATGTCGGTGATCATTCAAGGTTTCTCTCATTTGTAGCAATATTTTCTTTGATTCTTCCTGGGGTTATGCTATAGCCTTTGGAGATTCCTTAGGGTTTTCTTGATTCAAATTCATTCCTTCAAGATAAGCAATCATTCTGGGACAATCCAACACTTCATGGTCCATAGCTTTGCAACAAAGACAACTAGGGCTTCTCCTAGGGCATTCTTTAGCAAGATGTCCCAGTTTTCTGCAACTGTAACAGAGGGTTAATCCTCTCTTTATTTTAAATGATCCCCAACCTCTTATGTACTACGCACTAGGATCATAGGAGCTAACCTGCAATAAATTATTTCTAGGATCCTTCATCCATTCCTTAGTCCAAACATTCTTTCTATGCATAGGTATGCCATATCTTTCACTATTCTTATCAGATCTACTCATATCAAACCTTCTTTCATCTATTTATGCCCTAGTTTTCAAACTAGGACATAGTCTATTAAACATACCTAGATCCGTACTCTAGAAACAAAAATTTCCACTTATCTTACTTCTACTTAGCACAAAGCGTTTAGATCTAAAATTTTTTACTATCTTTACCTTTATCAGAGAGCAGAGCTTGTAGATATTATCTCTTTTAATCAAAAATTCTTACTTTTACCTTTCTTAGAGCACCAAGCGTTCAGATCTTTCTTCTTTCCTTCAGATCTGATCTTCTTTCCTCAGATCGGGATTCTTTCTTTCAGAACTGACTTCTTTCTTTTAGATTTGACTTCTTTCTTTTAGATCCGACTTCTTTCTCTTAGCACAGATCTTTATAAGTCAAGTATAATACTGCGCACTAGGGAACATATATACACACAGAGCTTTCAGGTCAACTCTTTGCACAAAGCCTCTTCTTCCTCAGTTCCCAACAATCATAGTTTTAGGTCCCAACAACAGAACCATTTGTTGGCATAGGGACAGACCTGTTGACGGGTGAAACTGACCGTCCATCAACTGGGAGAGTGGAACCGGTCCGGGGTTATCTAAATAACCCAAGCCATTTGGAATGGACCACCCTGACGAGTTTAACGAATCCGTTGGCCGCCCTAAGGTCTTTTAAGAAAACCAAAGAGAAAACTAATCTATCTAAAACAAATAAAACTAACTAAAACTAACTAAAAAAAACTAACTAAAACTAAATAAAAGAAACTAAACTAACTAACAATAAAAACAAACTAATATACTAATCTAATTAAAACAAACTACTAAATTAAACTAAAACTAAATATAAACTATTCTAACTATTATATACTATTTACTAATTACTATTATAATAACTCAAATCAACTATCTAATTAACAACTACGATATTACTTATTCGCAAATATACACTATAAACAGCCAACAGATTTAATTAAAACCTGCAAAACTCATGTGTTTTCTGCCCTAAGACAGTCAAGGATCTCTTTTTGATTTTTTATATTTTATGAAAAAGAAATAAATATTACTGAAATTAAACAAACTAATATATTTACTGAAATTAAACAATCTAATATAAATCTAATTAAGCTTATATATGAATTAAACTACTTAATGAAAACAACAAAGGAAATATTAATTGACCTGGGAACGCTCCAAGTCTGCCATGTGTATGATGACTTCTAAGCTGGTCGGAGGAGGGAAACTCACACCGGTTAGTCCATAAGATTTTCGTAAACGATTAGTTGCACTTCTCCTTGAAGTGTTTTACAGGACAAACAAGACATAAAAGAAAATCATAACAATCTTATGATTATAAATTCATGCAATAAGGGAAACTTGTTATGCAAAAACTTACATATAACAATTCAATTTATGAAGAAGATAAACCTGTCATTCACAAACTGAATTAACAATTGTTATGTCTTTTATCTATTTGGAAGAGACAAGAAATGGATAACAGTGATGAAAATTATATCATTTGCACATGATTCAGATAGCTAAAGTAGTCATAAATCATAAACAAATTGATATACATAACATGAAACACAAAATTGATATAATGAGAAGCTAAAGCTGTGACAAAACACCAAATTCTGCTTCAGCCTGTATTAGAACTCCATATCCTTGTTCTCCCACGAATGAGGATGATGATTATTACAAAAATCATAAGTATATATAGGTCTCTTCACAAGGTAAAACTTCCTTGTGGATAATATCAAATTGTTTTACATAATCTGGGAGATATCCCAAAATCACCTAAACTAAGAAAATAAAATGCAAGAGAAATCTTTGAAATATCCCCTAACTTCTCATCAACTCAATTGCAATTTTGAATTTACCTGCAATAGAACACAATTATCAAATTAGAGAGATATTTCATTAACAAAACACTAAAAAATTGACCCTACAGACTTAGCTACATAATCATTTGATTATGTAGCTAGTCTAAAATAGCATACAAGACTAGATAGCAATCAAATGAAATCTTTTCAAAATAATCAAATCCATTTAATTTTCTTTCAATAAATATCCTAAACGAATCACTATGATTCCAATGAGTTTACTAACAAAATCGAAAAAGATACAATCGAGACAGGGTAAGGATACTCTGTTTTTTAGTTGCCATAAAATTAGGTCGA
>ML804666.1:280097-299510 GCA_009831015.1 Picea engelmannii | reverse complement strand
TAAATATCCTAAACGAATCACTATGATTCCAATGAGTTTACTAACAAAATCGAAAAAGATACAATCGAGACAGGGTAAGGATACTCTGTTTTTTAGTTGCCATAAAATTAGGTCGAACCATAACAGGACTGTTTCATAACAAATGAAATCAATGGTAAATCATATCGTATAAAATACAATGTAACACAATCATAATTGATACAATCATAATCGATTTGTTACTGCTGTATAAGATTCATATTGTTTTAATCAAATGCCAATAAGGAAAGGCTATTACGATTATAGTCAACATGAAACACGCACAATCAACATCAACAAACTTCGCCATAGATTTCGATCGTAGGGCGTTACACAGTCAACAAACATGATCACAATAATGATCACAACCATCACAAATCGACAAAGGTGGTAATCGAAAACTGGGCAATCAACCGAATCGAATCGTGACTGAGTCAGATATAGAAACAAATCGTAATCCTGGGCATGATCATTTTCGTTCAACAAATCAAATTTAAACAATACATCTGTTGCAATACGAAACGAGTTGATAACGCGGTCAAACGATGTGGATCGAAAAGTTGCAATTTGGTTCTGCATTAACAGAATAATATTCGAATTGACCAAATCAGACATGGGATATAACATTATAACAGTTATGCCAACTATATCGTATAGAATATAACCAATTCGAATCAAAACATTGACTGTGTTCATAATTAGAATACCAGAAACAACCCATGTTTAGTAAAGATATTAACAACTTCAATAAGCAACAAAATATTCAATTGAAGCTAAATTAAAACAATCAAATATGTCCCACGATCAATCGAATCAAAGCCAAATCCAATCGAAACTTAAAACAATAACGAAATTCGATTTATTAAAACAAAATTATATACAAAAATGCATGCTTATGTGACAAAGCAAATCCACGGTGTAAACAGAGCTATGGGTTTATCATATAAACAGGTGATAATCATACCAGTGAGGTTGCTTGAGCTATGCCAGTTTTGAATTAACAACCGCTGTAGCTGACTCCACGTTCTTAAACAAAATCGAACCTGTTGTTCGTTGTTTCTTATCAGTGGATGACATCTTTGCCTTTTGATTGGTGAGCATTGCAACTTGATCCTCCAGAGCACGAATTCTGGACTGCAGCATTGGCACGTCGAGATAATACCTTTCTAACCATGCGCCACACTGATCACATGGTGGAACAGCTGATTCGGATCAAGCAGGAGGGGGTTTTGACGAGTCACCGAGGGTTTCAGAAGACATTTTGATGCCGGGAAAATTAGGATCATTTTGCAAGCAAGGTGGTAGGTTTTTTACAAAATCGTATGAGGGTTTGTCACACAGTCCTTCAGAATAGGGATACTCACTTGCCAGGTATCGTTCAACCTCTGAGTCAGAATATTCACTCACCATGATAGGGTCAGGGTTGACAAAAAAATTTGGTTTGTTTCTTGTCATACAAGATATTAACCGAGCATTCTTCTTGCCTTTGGAATTCGTAAGAGTTTTGGCCTTAGGCCTTTTAGCCGCAGGTTTAACATTTTCCACATCTGTGGTGACAGAATTTGGTAGGTCAATAGGCGAGTCAGGTAGGGGTTTAGGTAACATATCACTATAAGGCACAGGGGGTACTGACTTACTCTCGCTCACCACAGGTTTGTCAACCTGTGGTGGGCTAGAATCATCAAAATTATTTTTTTTAAGAAAATCATTCCAACAGTCTCGGTGTAACCCCAAATGACAAACCACAAGCATTTTAACTAACCCAAAATGGAATAGGTTGTTATCGGCATGGTTCCTCTTATATATTTTAGACATTTTAAACAGACTCCTATGCAAGTAGTAAGGCATATTAATCTCATAGCCCATGAAAACCATAAGTAGCCAAAGGTGGTACAAGAAAACGAAACCATACCTGCCCTCGCAGGTGATGACTTGCTTGGTTACCATCAACAAGTCATGCCATCATTTCTTTAGCATATTCGCGGGTAAACCTTTGTCATAGGAGCTCACTCTTCGTGATTGGAAGAGCAATGTCCATGGGACATCTTCCACTTTGCAATTTTTTGACCACTTATGTCCGACAGTACGCAGACTGGTAGCTAAACTGAGAAAATGCTCATCAATTTCCAACTGCACATCCCCAACCTTGGCTCGGCAGCCATCAAAGGTTAATGAAAATTGTCGAGCCATGCTAGGGTTATAGCCATCAAACTTTCGTATGAACGGGAGCCATCCGAATTCCTCAAGGTCACTATAAGCACCATCGAACATCAACAAAGCTTGGCAACCATTGGGCTCAGCCCTTACGACTGGAGCCATGGCGCGGGCACATGGAAGGGTTCGGATAAACACACATGAGAAAAATCTCTTAGGCCAAGAGCTGAGAATGATGAAAGGGGAGGCAAATCAATAAGTGCGTGCGAAGGTGGTGGGTTAGTTCACTGCCATGCAAAACATTAATGGTAGAGTACAATGTTGTTCCATCAATCATGAACCAAAAAATTCGGCCATCCCAAGATTTAAATAGTGAATGATAATATACCAATTGTGACAATCTATGGTTCGAAACCATGAATGTTCAACGTAAAATCAAACCCACAAATTAATCATACGCCAAGTAATAATTCAAACCATAAAATCAAAACCCAAAAGTTTAATCAATGCGCCATTGCATAACTTCAAACCATTGCCATTCAATATAAAATCAAATTCATATGTTTCCCATGCGTTTGTTGCATAATCAAAGTTTATAAAACATGATAAGAGATTTCATAAAATTGATAAGCTAAGATTTTACAATAGTAAGGATCACATTATATAAGAACCAAAATCAACCATGACCCCTATATTATCAAGTATAATTCATACATTTACATGCTCAATGCCTTATCAGTCAAATAAAAGTCAAGTTGCGCAATCAAAGCAAGAATGTTATAGTTTGAAAAATCTTTTCAGCCACATAATAATAAACCAAAGGTGAGTGCCTTTCAGAATATCAATGAGAAGCTCACAACAGTTCAAATAACGATGGAGGATTTTTCATTCTTTTAGTCGCGAAAAATAAATTGAAACCAATTTGGAAACGTCGCATGAAATGAAAATATCGTTAATCTGCAAAATGCGATGAAAATTTGAAGTTCAGGAGACATAGGTGTAGGTAGCTTTTAAGGAAATAAAAAAATTTGTATTGGCTACCAACAAGACCTAGGGTTCAATGCTACAACAATGCAATGACAAATTCCTAACTACCAGCCCTTTCGGCAACACCTGCGAGGTAGATGAAGTCTCACCTGAGGTAGAGGCAGTGGTGGTTGCAAGACTTAGGTGTCTGCAACCTTATCTAGGACACAGATCTATGATTATGACACTTATTACAACTCTTAGCACCGTCAATTCCTCAATATGCAATCACTATTCACTTCGCTGATAAAACAGAGCTTTGCAGCATTTTCACTAATCTTCAGTATTTAAGCACTTAGCATATATAAGTGGGTCAGAATGAGCATATCAAGCACTAAGCATGAGTGTCTTGATTAGATATAATATTCTCACATATCATAAGCACAAATTAGAAGTATATCTATCTAAACATATCAAAGCACTTAGAAAATAACATGTGAACACATCAAGACAAAGCACAAAGCACATAACACAATGTTTACATGGTTCACCCCCACCCTGGGGCTATGTCCACCAAATATTCTTATTTATAGTCTTTAGTCAATCGCTTACAAGAACAAAGCCATCAAAACCCTTACTCCGCATAGGACAGAAGATCTGCGCAGCTCGCTAGATCCTTCTTCTTTGCGTTACAACACTAATCTGTCTATAGTCTCGGACAAGGACTTGCACTTAGCTATGAAAGTCTTACACAGAATGCACAAAGCCATGATCATGCATATCCAACCATTGACACTTATCCTACATCACATAGATATACTATTTGACTCCTTCTTACATTGCCCATCCTTCTATTTATACATACAAAATAGGCCTAAACATGGGTAAAACCATGGGCCGACGTCCCATTCCCGTTACATAATCCCAAAAACCCAAAAAGGATACAAAAGTGGGCCGAGATGTTGTGCTATCTGAGTCATCTTGTGTTCCTCCTTCGAGAGGCTGTCGAAGTCCCAAAACTGGCCAACATCACCAAGAAAATACCAAAACTTGGTCAAGGGCTAACAAAGTCGGGTTCATAGGAGGAAGTTCAAATGTAGAGACCTTTTGAACATTGACAAAATATTCTAAGTCGAAGTAAGTATAAATCTTAGGAGGAGGAGTGACGAAAACCATCTTATCGGTTGTAGAGAAGAACCTATATCATTAGATTTACATCCCGAAAGAGGAGGAACGAGTGCAGGAGAATCAAATCTTAGACATCATATATGAGCGTATGGACCAACAACTGTTGGATCCATAGCAAACTACATGAGTGTTAACCCTTTGGATTTTCACAGGAGAGAGGGATTTGTTATTTCATGAAGTCCTGACATAATCAGAACTGTCCATCAGGAGGGGCACATGGTGAGTGATCAATGCTTCGCTGACTCGCACATCAGATAAGTCAAGGGACAAAGTCACAAGAACTCACGAAACACGAAATCACGATTTGATATGAGCTATTAGATCCAGAGGAGCGTGAGCTGTCAGATTTGGGTGCTCCAAAATATAAGTATTTTGAAAGTCGAGAATGTGAAGGAAGTTGTGAGTTGGAGGTCACAAGTCGTGAAATCCCGATTTGCGAAAGGAGAATCTAGATTGTTGGATCCAGAGGGGATACGTGTCAACATGTTGGGAGATCCAGAAAGAGGTGGAGGTTGAAGTGTTGAAACAACCGAAGCCCGAATAGCTGAAGAGATGACAGTCATCGATCTGTTTGGAGACACTTGTCACCAAATCATGAACTCCGAATAAAGTTACACTGAAGTTTTAGTTTGAGAACTGAAATAGTCGAAACCCGAATCACCAAAGAGTCGAAGCGTCGGGGAGCCGAAGAGACGAAGTGTCAAAGACCCGAAGATATTTTGGACTGTCAGATCTAGAAGGGGCACGTGGCGAATGATCATGAACTCTGGGTGATGTCATTATGGGAGAACGCAAAGGAGAAGTTGAGATTTGAGAATCATGAAGGCTAGACTCACGGAGGAGATCCTAGCTGTATATTCGGGGGGACAGGTGGCAACAGATATTCCACTCTGGGAGATTTCCATACATAGGAGAGTGGAGTTTGAGACTTGAAACTCCCCAAGGCTAGAAAGGTAGAGTCAACGACAGTTGTTGATCTAGAGGGGAGTTACATGTCGAAAAATTGTGGATATCTAAGGAGACACGTGGAAAGAGGAAAGAAGTGTAAAACAGAGATTGATAGCAACAGTTGATCACAGGAAGCACCAAAGGAGAAAATATTGAAGGATAGAAGGGATTTCAGGGCCAATACATGCTTGGACGATAATATTCCTTGAGAGGTATTCAATTTCAACCACTATTTTAGTGATGGGGTATGTGTCAGCACGAGAAGGATTGCGGGGAGAAAATCACATTGGTTGGAAACCACTCTTGTCTGCACCTAAAATCATGCATTATCACAAGGGCACAGTCCAGGGACATATGAAGAAGGGGCTAGTGAAGAAGGAGCTAGTGCTCATGAACTAAAGAGCACTAGAATGCGCAGACAAAGGGTGTGGGTGTCACAGGACTTGCGCCAAAGGAAGGAAACGAGCCTGTGTATATATGAACTAGGTTCAATCATGAGACCAAAGAGTCAATCCGACTCAACAATTGGAACAATCCAGAGACCGATAGGTCATAGAACCCCAGAGGGGGAGGGGGGCTACATCAGGTGGTATCATAGCCTTTATTTTGTTTGCAGACAACAAACAAAGGAGAGATGATGAAAGGAGATAACTTGATAACATCAGGTGGTATTAGAGCCTATATTTTGTTTATAGACATGATACAAAGGAGATATGGTGAAAGGATATGACCTGATAACATCAGGTGGTATCATAGATAGGAATTTTCCTATAGATAGCAGGTGAAGGAAGCAGAGTATTGATGCTCTGTGAGGAAGTTGTTGCATGAGTGCAGCAACAAAAATTTAAAACAGTCAGGTGAGATGTGAAAGAGGGTGGAAATTATCACATATGTAGAGTAATCCATAGTCTTTCTAGGAGGGTAGGTAGAAGGTGGAAATGGATACTGAAATCCATAAGCGTGGTTGAAGAGGAGGCTGGAAGAATAAATGAAATTCAGAGATGGATCTGGAGCTCATTGAGATAAGAGCAAGGATGTAGGATCTTGCATTTAAAATGCAGTAGGATGCAAAAGTGCATTGGGTGTATGAATGTCCCATGAAGAAGAAGGTGAAGTGGCCAATCAAGATATTGTTGGCCAAAGGACAACGAAGGCTGATGAGAAGGTGGCTGAGGAATATTGAAAACCTGAGTGAACTAGAGGAGGAAGTGGTTCACATCTGTGAGCCATAAGCTGGGAGAAACCTCAACGATGAGGAGGAGAAGAGATCAGATGAAGATCTCATATACTGCCAGGTGGGGATAAATGGACTTTGAGGTTTCCAGATGGGAAATGGAAAGAGACCAGGTGGAGGTCTCGAACACTGCTAGAGGATCAGTACCGAAAGTTCAGATTTCCAAATGGGCAATAATATGAGATTGGTTGATCTCATAGACTGCTAGGAGGACAGGGGGAAATAAATGAGACTGTTTGAATGTCTTGGGAGCTCAGACGTGAGTTCAAGTCAGGAAGGAGTGCTAATAGATTCAAGTGGATTTGCAGACCATGTGAATGAAGATGATCATAATTTAAATACTTCCATAATAAAGGAGGAGGATCAGAGGAGCATTATACTTATTGGGGGAATTCAGATATTCCTACCAGATAGCCCAGTTGAGGCTAGAGCATGTGTTTCATATGCAACAGTAGAAGAAGGACAACCAGTGAAGACTGTCATGATGAAGGAGAAGATATCAGAAGCTTCCCAAGGAAAAGAGAAAGAAATGGAGCAGACATTGATGTCTACCCCAACAAAAGGAGAGGAGCATTCAGAAGAATGGCTCAAATTTTTCAGCCAAGAAGCTGGAACGGAGATGACTGTAGCATTGGAGCCTACAATAGAGGAGGAAGCAAACATCATGGATTTTTTTGATTTGTATGAAGAATTGGAAACCATAGAAAGAAGAGTAATGGTGAAAATCTTGCACATCCAACAAGATAAGTTGGATACATATGGAGGAGCATACCAGCCTAGGGAGAAGTTGGAAGAAGTCAGGGTTGAACCAACACAAGGGGAGATGACATAAGCCAATCTATGAGAGGAGGAATCTAAGAAACAACTCAGTGATGAGACTGTTGAACTGAAGTTTGGAGCAGAGTGGAAATATAACACCACTGGAGAAGAAAATGACATGGGGGACCATGATGATCTACTCACTGATAAGGAATGTTTGTAGTTGAGAATACTGCATAAGGAGAACTAGCCACTGGAGCAGCTGGAAAGAGTGATATAGGAGATCAGGAAGTTGATGTTGAGGTCAGCGTAAGAAGTAGTCAGAAAAAGGGAGTTGAAAAAAAGAGATCCTTCCATAGCAGGGAAGAAACAAAAGAAATAGCAACGACAGTAGCATAGCTGGAGACAAGCAAGAGGACAACTCCATAAGATAATTTGGGATCCAAGAGGATTTCAACATTGGAGAAGAGGATCTCATGAGCAGGATCTCATGTTTTTCCTAGAAGGGGAGTATGATGCAGGAGCATCGCTCCACCTCAGCAAATGCGCCAGCACGCAAACACACAATGGAGAAATGGAGAAGGATTAAACCTCCCATTTTTAAATTTGAAGTAATCCTATATGGATTTTTTTGTTGTAAGGTTGTAAATTCCAGGCCATGATTTTGTACAGGTAGTGGTTGGATTGCCTTTAAGGGTTGCTTGTAGTAGGCCTAGATCATATTCAGGTCTGGGTAAAGATTTATGAAACTTCAATGTAATATATGAGGTTAGGTGAGAGAGGACGAGCTCCCAGAGCCCCTCTTTTGTAAGGATATATTGTATCCGATTTCATAGAGGGAAGAATGATAGAGTGTCCTAGATAGAGAGGCCTTAGGAGGTAGAATAGTTCTAAGGGAGAGAGCTAGAGAGAACTGGGACTCTGTTGCAGTCCATTTTTGTAATCATCTATATTGCCACACAGAGATAATAGAAAAGTCGTTTTTGTTGTATATTGTGTCTTTATGTTTTTATGAATTTTCATGCTTGAATGCGTAAATGGTGAAGTATTTCATGAGTTTCAATTGTTTCTCCTCTTTGAGTTTTAGAGTGAAAGGAGTGCACACAATCTGCAAAGAGTGCGTTGACATAGGTTTAACATCAAGGGAAAGATCAGGAGGGATACTGTTGGACCTTCATTAGCGGAAGTGCAAGGAGTACATGGGAAGAACTATTTATCGAGTTCAAAGAGAACCAGAGTTACTAAGGAATCTGTAGAGCTCTGCCAGATGGGAATTAAGCTGGTGCAAGTGTGAACAAGACAACTCCGTGTTGAGTTCAGGAAAAACAGAGTTGTTGAACACTCTGTGAGGAAATCTCTGAAAGGAGTGCACTAAGAGGAAGAACACCAAGAGGGAGAGAAGTATTTCTTGTTCAATAAATCCTTCAGATTCTGAGTTTGACAAAATCTCGAGAACGCAAGGTGTGTGTGGGAGGTCGAAATCTTCAAGGAGATCAATCTTAGAAGGAATAACACAAGAAGAGTGTATGAGACAAAATTATTCTAAGTCCATAAGCTTAGACGAGATAATGCTTTCATAAGAGTAAGAAAGACCCAAAGGAGTCGCATTCATAGGAGGAAGTTCAAAGGCCGAGACCTTTCGAACATTGACAAAATCTTCTAAGTTGAATAAAGTCTAAATATCAGGAGGAGGAGCAATGAAAACTATCTGATTGGTTGTAGAGAAGAACCTGGACCATTAGATTTACGTCCAAGTAGAGGAGGAGACGTGAGGAAAGATTGTGGCGATAGGAATCGTTGATCACAGGCATCGCCAAATGAGTAGAGATTGACGAATAGAAGAGATTTCAAGGCTAGGACATGCTCGGGTGATAATATTCCTTGAGCGAGCCGCAATTTCAACCACTGCTTTAGTGATGGGGTACGTGTCAGCACAAGAAGGATTGTGGGGTGAAAAGAGGGTTGATTGGAAACCACTCTTTCTCGTTCCTAAAATCATGCATTAACACAAGGGAACAACCCAAGGACATATGAAGAAGGGGCTAGTGAATAAGGAGCTAGCACCCATGAACTGAAGAGCATCAAAACGCACCGACATAGGGTGTGGGTGTCACAAGACCTGTGCCAAAGGAAGGAAAAGGGCATGTGTATAATTGAACTGGGTTCGATCATGAGCCCAAAGATTCTATCTGACTCAATAATTGGAACGATCGAGAGATCAAGAGGTCACAAAACCCTAGAGGGGGAGAGTGGCTGTATCAAAAAGTAAGTTTGTAATTTGTGTGTAAGTTTTATATGTTTCTTTAGAGTTGGTCCTGCCTGCAATAACTGTTGGAAAATAATATGGTTGTGCATAACCTAGGTGAAGATATAGGGCATTGGAAAAAAAAACAGATCCTGGGATAAATATGGTAAGATGTCAAGGTTGTGGTATGTTGACAATCCAACATGAAATGAGGCCTAACCTTCACACCTCGATCCCAAAAACTGACATGGATTCAAGTAGGCAAGATGGGAAACCCAAGGATTTTCACATTATATGCATTATGATTATACTTTAGAAAACAAGAGAGAGAATAGAAGACTTATATTGATATTCTCACGATGGATTTTAACATTGGAGGCCAATACTTATGGTGAGCCTCTTTCACAATAAAAACGAATTACCAACAAACTGCATAGAATACTTAACAACATTAATAGGTTAACCACTAATATGTCCCTAACATAAATATCAGAAGATTATATATGATGATTAATGATTTACATGAAATGCTCATAGTACAACTAACATAAGATGATATCATGTCACTAACATACAATATCATCATGTACTCACCAAAACATGGAATTCAAGCCATATTCTTCACCAACTAAAGAAGAATGTTACCCTTAGCAGAAGAGGTTCCATATCAAAATTATTTACCATCCATTCACCTAGGAGAATACCAAAAACACTTAACCTACTTAATGGATTTTGATGATGAATCCACAAACAATATTTGTTAAGCCACGGGGTTACTTTAAACTAGTTGGTTATGGGGAGGAGACTTAAGTCAACCACAATATCTATGCCACTTTTGACGAACTAACCAACTTTTCAATTTTTGTGCATCACTTAGTATCTTGTTTTCCATACCTTCAACTTATGTACAATATCCTTTTTGGAAATGCTTCAAGAAACATACCCAAGAGACTGGATTTCATAAAACAAACATTCTTTATCTTAGATGTCATGTTTGAGAGGTATCTCTTTCCACAAAATCGCATGAGACTTCCACCTGGCCTTGTCCCTTTGAAATCATACCATTCAGCCTGATTCAGGTAAGGAAGACCACATCAAGAATGGGTTCTTGGTGGGAAACTTAATATTCCATCAACCATCAACCTCACAAGTGAACTAATACCACATTGGCATAAATACAATATTTGATTTTTCTCTTCCTCTACTCAGATGCTATATTGCAAACCTTAATAATGCCTTATAGATTTTCATGTAATAATATTATTTCTATTAGAAAAACAGGACCGTGGAGAAATAAAATAAAAAAAAATGCGGAAACAAAACACAGAAGATACACAATACAAGAGAGACACAGATTTACGTGGTTCACCCAGTGTGGGCTACGTCCACCAGGGAAATTGCCAGGTCCTTCCTTTATTATTATCCAACAAATGAAGGGATACAACCTACAACAAAACCCGTTGTAACTTCCTCTTCTTTTTCTCACAGTCTCCTCTCTTAGAATACAATATTTTCCATCAATCATAGCCGCAATACATTTCCCTCATAAAAGAGGGTTTCCTTCTAGGGAAAAAACCCTAACATAATCTCTACCGTTAGATCTATGACCTTATAATGAATGGTCCAGATTTACAATGAAATTACAATATACATTTACAAGGGAATTTTTCCTTCAGGGGCTTCGCCCCCAAACCCTCGCTGGGGGCCCACTTGCCCCAAGACCCCCCAGTCGGGGGGATAGCCCCCCCGGACCGCATAAAGGGGGTACCGCCCCTCCTCACTCCCCTATGTGGAAGAGTGTACATACTTCTAGGGTGTAAATACTTCATGGGGTATAAACATGACTGAAAGCAAGGACCTCTCAATCAGGAAGATAATCAGGCTCCACAACCAACAATTTCCTGTCATATTATACTTACTGTAATGCAGATCATTTTTGGTCATTTATAGATACTAATATTTTATTTTTCACTCTTTCACTTATTTTACTGTATCACACTTTAATATTTTACCATTAACCCTTATTCATAATCATAGAACCAAGAAAAAGTATGAAATAAATGACCACACTTCACCACATAAAAAGAAACCTTAACACCATAAATTCTCAAAAGAAAGATACATCATTTAATCTCCAAAGAGAGGGAGATCTCCCAAATTCCAACCATGAAAATGAAATGAGGAAGTGCTTCTCTATTTATAGAGAAGTCTTAGCTTCCCTTACAATCCAAAAGTCCACCTAAATTCCTAAAATAAGGGAGGGTGTACATCATCCAACAAGAAAGTAAAAACATAATTTACATAGTCCACTCTAATACATCAAGTAACCCATAAAAGGGGTCCCCAAAGAAAAACACCATGTCCACATTAGCAATTGTTTTCCAATAGATGAGCTTGGTTATGCCATAAGTGGCCCCCAAAGGCCCTCCAAGGTGGGTGAATTCCTCATAATTCACATAAATCCATGTGTCCAGGGTCAAAAACCACCATCAAGTGTCCCAAATCATGTACCCAAAACCATGGGCCAATCCTCTAAGTGGCACACATGTGTGGATGACCAAGATCTTCCATGTCACTTAACCAATACAATTATGCCATGTGTCCCATATTGCCTCCAAGTATGTGAAATAATTCCAGGTCATGTCAATGCCTCAATATGAAAAACCATCCTTAACTTAGGTATGAGTTACCATTCTATTAGAGAAAACCCACATGATGATAAGATACTATATACACCATGAGAAAGTCACATGAGAACCTTTTTCTTAGGCTCTCCATCCTCAATTGCTACTGAGGTAACCCTAGGTCACTTCACTCTGTCCCAAGTCTGGTCTAAGGGCAGGCTGCCACATGAGTCTGAAGAAAGGTGGACAAGACTGTTACTGCAACTAGCCGTAGGTTTTCCTCAGGAAGAACAGTCTGAGGTAACCCTAGAATCTGTTACAAAATATCATAATTATTGATGTTACATGATCCTCTAGGCTGTCACAATTTCATCATAAGTGAATGGTTAAATCGTCAACAATTTAAGATTTAAATCAACCAACATTTAAGGGTATTTTGGAGTGTCATATAAATATATTTGCATCTTATTGTTGTAGGTAATCCTTGTTGTCCTATTTGCAGGTCTAGAAATTCTTATAAGGATCGCCCTCAAATCCGTGTAAGCAAGTTACTACTTAAACTGATAAAAAGGGATCCTACGGGAGGAATGACTATATGCTGCTATAAAGACCACCTTAGATTGTTGTTACAAGTTAGAGATAAGATGCCATGGATACAAAAAAAGGTTTACCTACAAAGACCTAAAGTATATGATTGTTGTTTCGATTTGTTGCTTCCCACAAGTCTCATTAGTATGTGTTGTTGAGTCTATAATCTTTTTGAAATGTGAAATACCCCCTCATAACACCTTCAAACTGCCAAGAATTAGAGCAAGGAGAATGGAGGTTACTTAAAAAAAGGCACCTTACCTCTCTTTAACCCACTTTATACCAGATCCTATAGAGATATTTACCCCTTCACAGGAACACCACTTATTTACCTCCTTACTTACCCAATCAATGAGACAAAGGAAGGCTTACCTCTACTATTAGCTTGACTCGTAGCTCTCTCATTACTTATGATTCCAAAAATCACACACATGAAAAATCTTACCCTACTACTTTCACTACTTACAAGGAGATAGACCGTATTTTGAGTATAATAGGCATTGTTATAGTCACTTTAACTACACTTGGAACTCCCATATCAATACCTATCACTCCCATATGCTTCAACCCAAGCCATTTTCATTTTAGTTATATTTCCTTGTTAGGGACTTGATATAATAGGCATTGTTTTATTGCCTCGTTAGGCACTTTTTCTTTTTTCCCTCATTAGGAATTTCTTTGTTTGGGGAGTCGTAGCCATTCAATCCACAAAATAGCCAAGCCACCAAAGAGGAGAGATTCTACATTACTAATCATTTGACTTAGAAAATTATGCATATTTCCATACGAATCTTAGCTTTACCTACCATACAGACTCTCTCCCATATTCATTGGTCTTCAAAGAGAAATCCATCCATGCCATACACCCTTCTTACTTCCCCAAGCACAGAGCTCACCTACAACTAAAGCCCTACTTTTAGCATTGCACAAGTCACAGGACAAACCAACTCTTTCATACCTAGTCAGGTACACTTATTCATCATTCACCCTTTACCTACTCCTTTTTTAAGGGGAAACCTAGCTAGCCTAGAGTATTTTCTTTTGAAGCGTGGAGGATAGATCATATTGAGGTGGGCCTAACCACACTCACACTAATTTTGAGCTAGGTATGGATTTTAGATATTTTCGTTAGATCCTAACAGGCATTATAATCATCAAGAAATTGACCACCTTACCTTTTTATTCACCAATACAATTGATTATGTACACAAAAAAATATACCCAACCTTTTAGCCATCTCGAGGAGGGAACAAACTAGCCCTTACTTTTCGACCTTCCCTTCTTTGCCAGACACTTTTATAGCCATTACTACCACCTAAGGAAGAGGAAATACGTAAAATATATACACACATTTCAGTACTCCTTTGGGGATCTCCTATAGACAACACTTCTTCGGGAACACATTCCTTGCCCTCATAGGATCAACACTATACATTACAGATATAGTTGGGTAATTTCTTTTTAGGAGGATTATTGCCCATATTTAATGCTTCCCATACAAGCCATGAGCTTGACCCCATGAGGTTTGGTGTTCCACAAACATTCCTTTATGGGGGACAGTGTAGGGTAGCGTTTACCATACACTACTGATATACAAAGGTACTAGCTCATGTGATTCAGTATTTACTAGTTTATTAAACATGGCGTGTGGATCCATGGTTACATTTTTAAACACACATTTGATACATATCATAGGCATATTCCTTATTATTCATATCCTTTATATGAACTATTTATATTATTTTATTGATGTTTGTATTAAACTCAGCAGCCAAGGTAGCCCAATGGATGGGCTTTGTAGCTACTGTTTGGATTTAGATGGCCTATGCTAATCCATACAACTTTCCCCTATATTCATACAATATGAAGGATATTTTTTAAATTACAACCAAGTGTTGTTGAACAACCTAGGACTATCCAATGACATTGGAGAGAACTTGGGTCTTCTAGAAATATTCATACAAAACAAGATAATGCTATGGGGCATTATTGTTACTAGCTCTCTTTCTAGTTCCTTCAATTATGGCCTGATCTGGCTTGTCTTGAATGATAGAATCAATTCTCTTCCATGTTTGGTGATGTGGCTTGCACTATGCCTTGGTGAAAATAGTGAAACATGGTTCATTACAGTTGTCATGTTTGAGAGAAGAACATGGACCGTTAGATTCATTGATCACAAGCATCGCCAAATGAGCAGAGATTGACGAATAGAAGAGATTTCAGGGCTAGGACATGCTTGAACGATAATATTCCTTGAGCGAGCAACAATTTCAACCATTGTTTTAGTGATGGGGTACGTGTCAAAGAAAGAAGGATTGCGGGGCGAAAAGAGGGTTGGTTGGAAACCACTCTTTCCCATGCCTAAAATCAGGCATTAACACAAGGGAACAACCCAAGGACATATGAAGAAGGGACTAGTGAATAAGGAGCTAGCACCCGTGAACTAAAGAGAACTAGAACGTGAAGACAGAGGGTGTGGGTGTCACAATACTTGCACCAAAGGAAGGAAAAGGGACTGTGTATAATTGAACTGGGTTCAATCATGAGCTCAAAGAATCTATCTGACTCAACAATTGGAACGATCGAGAGGTCACAGAACCCTAGAGGGGGAGGGCGGTTGTATCAAAAAGTAAGTTTGTAATCTATGTGTAATTTTTATATGTTTCTTTAGAGTTTGTCGTGCCCATAATAATTGTTGGAGAAGGATATGGTTGTGCATAACCTAGGTGAAGATATAGGGCATTGGAAAAAAAAATAGATCCTGTAATAAATATGGTAAGAATTCAAGGTTGTGGTATGTTGACAATCCAACATGAAATGAAGCCTAATCTTCACACCTCGATTCCAAAAACTGATATGGATTCAAGTAGGCAAGATGAGAAACCCAAGGATTTTCACATTATATGCATTATGATTATACTTGAGAAAACAAGAGAGAGAATAAAAGACTTATATTGATATTCTCACGATGGATTTTAACATTGGAGGACAATACTTATGGTGAGCCTCTTTCACAATTAAAAGGAATTACCAACAAACTACACAGAACACTTAACAACATTAATAGGTTAACCACTAATATGTCCCTAACATAAATATCCGAAGATTATATATGATGACTAATGATTTACATGAAATGCTCATAGTACAACTAACATAAGATGCTATCATGTCACTAAGATACAATATCATCATGTACTCATCAAATCATGGACTTCAAGCCGTATTATTCACCAACTAAGGAAGAATGTTACCCTTAGCAGAAGAGGTTCCATCTTGAAATTATTTACCATCCATTCACCTAGGAGAATACCAAAAACACTTAACCTACTTAATGGATTTTGATGATGACTCCACAAACAATATTTGGTAAGCCACAGGATGACTTTAAACTATTTGGTTACGGGGAGGAGACTTAATTTAACCACAATATCTATGCCACTTTTGGCAAACTAACCAACTTTTCAATTTCTGTACATCACTTAGTATCTTGTTTTCCATACCTTCAACTTATGTATGATATCCTTTTTGGAAATTCTTTAAGAAACATGCCCGAGAGACTGGATTTCATAAAACAAACATTCTTCATCTTAGATGTCATGTTTGAGAGGTATCTCTTTCCACAAAATCACATGGGACTTCCACCTGACCTTGTCCCTTTGAAATCATACCATTCATCCTAATTCAGGTAAGGAAGACCACATCAAGAATGGGTTCTTAGTGGGCAACTTAATATTCCATCAACCATCAACCTTACAAGTGAACTAATACCACATTGGCATAAGTACAATATTTGAATTTTCTCTTCATCTACTCAGATGCTATATTGCTAACCTTAACAATGCCTTATAGATTTGCATGTAATAATGTTATTTCCTGTCATATTATACTTACTGTATTGCAGATCGTTTTTGGTCATTTATAGATACTAATATTTTATTTTTCACTCTTTCACTTATTGTATTGTATCACACTTTAATATTTTACCATTAACCCTTATGCATAAACATAGAACCAAGAAAAAGGATGAAATAATTGACCACACTTCACCACATAGAAAGAAACCTTAACACCATAAATTCTCAAAAGAAATATACATTGTTTAATCTCCAAAGAGAGGGAGATATCTCAAAGTCCAACCATGAAAATGAAATGAGGAAGTGCTTCTCTATTTATAGAGAAGGCTTAGCTTCCCTTACAATCCAAAATTCCACCTAAATTCCTAAAATAAGGGAGGGTGGACATCCTCCAACAAGAAAGTAAAAACATAATGTACATAGTCCACTCTAATACATCAAGTAACCTATAAAAGGGGTCCCCAAAGAAAAATGCCATGTCCACATCAGAAAGTGTTCTCCAATAGATGAGCTTGGCTATGCCATAAGTGGCCCCCAAAGGCCCTCCAAGGTGGGTGATTTCTCCATAATTAACATAAAGCCATGTGTCCAGGGTCAAAAACCACCATCACATGTCCCAAACCATGTAACCAAAAGCATGGGCCAATCCTCCAAGTGGCCCACATGTGTGGATGACCAAGAGTTTCCATGTCACTTAACCAATACAATTATGCCATGTGTCCCATATTGCCTCCAAATATGTGAAATAATTCCAAGTCATGTCAACGCCTCAATATGAAAAACCATCCTTAACTTATGTATGAGTTACCATTCTATTAGAGAAATCCCACACGATGATAAGATACTATATACACCATGAGAAAGTCACATGAGAACCTTCTTCTTAGGCTCTCCCTCCTCAATTGTTACTGAGGTAACCCTAGGTCACTTCACTCTGTCCCAAGTCTGGTCTAAGGGTTAGCTACCACATGTGTGTGAAGAAAGGTGGACAAGACTGTTACTACAACTAGCCACAGGTTTTCCTCCGGAAGAACAGTCTGAGGTAACCCTAGAATCTATTACAAAATCTCATAACTATTGATGTTACATGCTCCTCTAGGTTGTCAAAATTTCATCATAGGCGAATGGTTAAATCATCAACAATTTAAGATTTAAATCAACCAACATTTAAGGGTATTTTGGAGTGTCATATAAATATATTTGAAGCTTATTGTTGTAGGTAATCCTTGTTTTCCTATTTGTAGATCTAGAAATGCTTATAAGGACCACTCTCAAATCTGTGTAAGCAAGTTACTACTTAAACCAATACAAAGGGCTCCTACAGGAGGACTGACTATATGCTGCTATAAAGACCACCTCAGACTATTGTTACAAGGTAGAGATAAGATGCCATGGATAAAAACAAAGTCTTCCCTACAAAGACTTGAATTATATGATTGTTGTTTTGATTTGTTGCTGCCCACAAGTCTGGTTAGTATGTGTTGTTGAGTCTATAATATTTTTGAAATGTGAAATAACCCCCTCATAACACCTTCAAATTGCCAAGAATTAGAGTAAGGAGAATGGAGGTTACTTAAAAAAACACACCTTACCTCTCTTTAACCCACTTTACACCATATCCTATAGAGATGGTTACCCCTTCACAGGAACATCGCTTATTTACCTCCTTAATTACCCAATCAATGAGACAAACGAAGGCTTACCTCTACTATTAGCTTGACTCATAACTCTCTCATTACTTATGATTCCAGAAATCACACACATGAAAAATATTAACCTACTACTTTCACTACTTACAAGGAGATAGACAATATTCTGAGTATAATAAGCATTGTTATAGTCACTTTACCTACACTTGGAACTCCCCTATTAGTACCTATCGCTCCCATATGCTTCAACCCAAGCCATTTTCCTTTTAGTTATATTTCCTCATTAGGGACTGAATAGAATATGCATTGTTTTAATGCCTCATTAGGCACTTTTTCTTTTCCCCCCATTAGGAACTTCTTGGTTTGGGGAGTCATAGCCATTCAATCCAGAAAATAACTAAGCCACCAAAGAGGAGAGCTTCTACTTTACTAATCGTTTGACTTAGAAAATTATGCATATTTCCATACGAATCTTAGCTTTAGCTACCATACAGACTCTTGCCCATATTCACTGGTCTCCAAAGCGAAATCCAACCATGCCATACACCCTTCTTATTTCCCTAAGCACAGAGCTCACCTACATCTAAAGCCCTACTTTTAGCATTGCACAAGTCACAGGACAGACCAACTCTTTTATACCTAGTCAAGTACACTTATTCATCATTCACCCTTTACCTACTCTTTTTTAAGGGGAAACCTAGCTAGCCTAGAGTATTTTCTTTTGAAGCGTGGAGGACAGATCATATTGAGGTGGGACTAACCACACTCACACTAATTTCGAGTTAGGTAGGGATTTTATATATTGACGTTAGATCCAAACAGGCATTATAATCATCAATAAATTGACCACCTTACCTTTTTATTCACCAATACAATTGATTACGTACACAAAAAAAATAACCAACATTTTAGCCATCCCGAGGAGGGAACAAAATCGCCCTTACTTTTCGACCTTCCTTGCTTTGCTAGACACTTTTAGGGCCATTACTACCACCTAAGGAAGAGGAAATACGTAAAATATATAGACACATTTCAGTACTCCTTTGTTAAGCCCTAATATTGGCTCATTACCACTTAATTGGGGCATATTAGATTAGTAATGTTATTTTATTTATGTCGGCTTTAGGCCATTAGTTGTGATTTAGATTAGTAATGTTATTTTATTTATGTCGGCTTTAGGCCA
>ML804666.1:240976-269710 GCA_009831015.1 Picea engelmannii | reverse complement strand
CCCAAGAAAGTCATGGCTACCTCCTAAAAGGACACTACGAACTTCAACAGGCCAAATTCACCATGAAAGCTTGAAAACGCAGTTCTGGCACAATTTTGGCAATGTAAAACTAAAAACAGAGAAAAATCATTTTCTGGAAATTCTAATGCTTATGCTACTTGGTTGTTCAACTTAACAATCATATGACCACCTCAGTGGTATTTATAAGATTTACAAACCAAGTGGTCGACCACAGGAGGGTCGAACCACTTCTAATTTCGACAAAATATAATAAATGATGCCATAACTGACAAAACAGAGCATGCCAATAATCATCTTCTTTGGACAACTGAAATCGAGTTGTATTGACATTAGTAGTTGGAGGGGGCGATCATGAAGAACACCCATGTGCCAGATTTTTCCATCATTGTCCACCAATTCCATAACCGCCAACTCACCTTGCGTTTTTGTGCAATACTAGGTGTTGGTAGAGTGTCAGATCGAGTACCAGAACGAGTGTTGGAACGATTGCCGGATCAAGTGCCAGAACTGGAAACATGGTGTGTTTTTCCCTGTAACAGTAGAAAAACATGAATTAACTCTTGGAAATCATATAACATGATGAATTAAACTTGATTTAATCATTAAACGTGAATTACATGTACCTTATGGCGATCATACCGATTTACCATAAAATTATTCAAAAAGATTCTTCAAAACATGCAAAACATATATGTACATGCGGAAAAAATGTATAACAACCATCATAAAAATGATCATATCTCGAGCCCAATATTACCCCTACACTTACTATTTTGCAGGTCCCACTACAAACAAAAATAAGTTACCCCTCGTGACTAGGCTTGTTGACGAGGATCATCTTTGGAAGCCTCTCCTTCTTGCTGTGTAGAATTAGTCTTGTGCCTCTTATGTTTCTTGAATTGTGCTCTGAGGCTATGGTTAGATTTAGTCATTTCATCAACCAACCGCTGAAGGGAGTTAACTTTTGTTTGAAGGACTACATTGTCCTGATGAAGGTGTGCATCTATTGTCTTCCTCTCTTCCAACTGTTGAAGAAGTTGCTAGTTTTCTTTTTGTAGTTTCTCTATGGTTGGAACAAAATCGATGATCTCTGAGGAAGGCTTAGATCCTTTGAGGAATGTGGACAATTTATCAGTTTTAGGATCTAGAGTGGGCATAGGTGAAGTAGGAGTGATGGGAGATCAGAAAGGTGAGGTAGGTTCTGATTTTGTTTTCCTTAGTGGCTCTAATCCATTCGCAAAGACTTCCCTAGGTTTCTTATGAGGGCTCTCAAGGTCGGAGGATACTTGGATCGGATCTGAAGCAGGTGGAGGTTTTGCATAAGGTTTTATTCTTGTGTTCTGGGTACTCTTCCGAAAGGGTCCTTTACCAAATCGATTAGATCCCCTCTTGTTTGTAGGAATGATGTGAAAGTCTTGCTTCATTACTTCTTGGAGATTTTTAGGTGTAGGATCAAGAGAGAGTGAAGGCATTGGGGGGTCAACAATGGGCTTCTTTTGGTCTTTTTACCGGATGAAGAAGTAGGGATATCAACAAGATTTTGGTATTGTTTCGGAAAAGAGAGGGTTTGTGCAAGGGAGTTTGGGGTTCTTGGAGAGAGAGGCTTGGATGGAGAGATAGTTTTTAGGCTAAGTTTCTTTCCCCTACTTCTCTATTTTAGTAAGAACAAGGAGTTTGATCAAACCATGGTGGAAGAGACTACTGTGGGGGTTAGTCACATTTTTCCTCACTTGAGAGGACATCTTCTCCAAGCTTTTGAGAAAATAGAAGGGAAATTTCAAGGGTTTGTTGAACAGAAAATGAGCCAACAATCTAAAGTGACAAGATTTGAAGGTGCAGTATCTACCTTCACATGTAATTAACCTTGTGATGACGATGAGGGGGTTAACCAATTTTGGATTTATCCACTCCTTAGAATACCCTTTTTCTCCTGAAATGCTCTCGAATTTGGGCTTAAACACCCTATTTTAACTTGAGCACAATAATTGATGATTCCTGAACCATCTATCTCCCATTATTGGGATCTTTGTTGTAGCAGAAATGGACTCTTCTGTGACTTCAAATATAAGAGACCCTACATGTGCTATCTTACCATCAGAACCAACTGCAAATTGTATAGAGAGGTCATCATCATGGCCCTGCAAGCTAGACAAACATGGCCCCCAGCCAGCATGCAAAAACACTTCTCTGGACTGTGCAAATTCTGGAATGCAAAACAAGTTTGCATAGGAGGAGGGTTCGTATCTCCTAGGCATTGTGACAGAGGTTAAATTCGCCAAGCCAGGGAGAAATTGACCAAGCAATGACACAGATTTAGCTCAAGCCGAATGCATTTTTGGACAGAGGAGGAGATGGTAGAGGTTGGGCCCGATTTCTTAATGCAGAGGAGAGAAATTGGCAAGGGAAAATGAGATAATAGAGTGCCCAACCCGATTTTGGATGCTCGTATGGTGGAGTATGTTGCCCACATGTGCACATGAGCTGCCATGTGTGGAAAATTCAAATGCAATGGAAATATTTTTGGACAATGTAATGGTGCGTGGTTAGATCAATGTCCAAGTCTGTTGACTTGGAAATTAGATCATAAACATATGAAACATCTTTAATCAATGCCTGCAACAAATATAATTGAATTGAATCAAATTCTAGTTGCCTGGAATCTAGGACAGTTACTAGTGTGTATGGCACTTCATTCGACACTTTAAATGACATCCCATACGATGCCTCATCAGGTAACTCATATAGTACTTGATCCGATACCTCTTTGTTAAGTGAATTTTCACCTCTTATAATGGATATCCTACAATTTTAAAGTGTTTTTGATAATCACGGTAGTTAATGAGCAGAGGCAAGATGCTCCTTGCTCACACAATATTCTTACATATGACATATAATGTCAAAAACCTATAATGAACAAGTTAAATCAAGCATAAAATGTATTTTCAAACCTACAATATGCAGCTTGTAATGGGAGATAACCAATAAAGAGTGTTCTGCTAAATAAATAATAAAGACTGGTCTGTTAAGCATGAGTTCAGTAATTTATAGCACATAGGAGTTAAGCCAAAAAAATAACATGACTATCAATGTAATAATACAAAAATTCTTGCAAAGACTCATTTCTCTAGGCAATCATCATTTGTCAGCTCATGAACCCCTCCCCCACACTTAAGTATTGTGACACCTCACAATCAAAAGTATAGGAAACTAGTCAATATCCCCCAATAGCCAAAGATTTATAATATGTCAAGTGTAGAGATAAAATTTCACAGATTGGTCTGACGAGACAGTTAGGAGATGGACCCACCTATAGGATAAGAGATCATATATATAGATAAGAAGAGGTAGGCAAAAGAGTTTCGAGATAGTCTTAGAGATATTTCCCAATGGAAAGTTTATGGAGTTCATTAACCTTAGCTTAACCACACATAATTCATGTCATCTTTGTCTACAAGTAATTTCATACATCAGAACAAGTTAAAATTTATTATTTATTTTTGTTAGATTACCATCCTCGCTATGTAGAATGCCCCGCTGCCAACAAGCCTGTTCAGTACTCTGGCGGGTTTACCTAGTCATACCACAGGCCGGTACTCGTTGCCAACAAACCTGTTTAGTATCCCGATGGGTTAGCCTCTTAAACCCTCAGAGATTATCCCTCCATCCTTTAAGATTTTTAATATAAGATTGCTTATGCAAGAAGATGGGGGTACAACTCCGAAAAAAAATTTTCTTTCTTTTTTCACTTGGGATGGTATTTATGTTAGAGGATGACTTTCTGTTATATTGTTTTAGTGGTTGTCCTGATGCAAGGGGTACTTAAGTGGATGTGGCCTATTTAAAGATATGATATAATCAAGCTATTTAGTGTGTAGTGGATGGTACCATTGAGAAAGAACAAAAAGGCATCTCTAGGCTTCAACTTACTTTCTTCTTTTGTAATTATTATGATGTTTCCATGAGTAACTGCTAATTAGACCACCGTGTTACTCTTTGATAAAGACACTTGGCTTACTTACTCAAGGTTCTTGGAAAAACTGTACGAGAGACTTCTAGGCTTGATAGCTACGGTATCACTTCCTTATATAGTGGTGAAGAGTTTCAAGAGAAACTTCTTTATAATGCCTTAGAAAATGAGAATGTTTGCAAAAATATGGCTAACTACAGTAAGTCAATATTCATTTGATGCTTTAGCAGACACAAAATTCAAGTATAACATTGTTTTGAAGAAAGATCCCTGAAACTATGTACTCCCGATGAAATAAATACTTGCATCAACCTATAGAGTTGCCTTATTAACAAATTCAAAAACTATTTACATATATACAATAGGAAATATTAAAAAACTTTTCAAGAACAAGGGGGGGCTTCCCCATATACTAAGGCCAATGCCTTGTCATCTATCATGACCTATAGAAAATATTCTCTGGAAATGGGCTTATGATAAAATTTAATTCGGTGTCCATTTACCACAAAGGAGACTTGTCCATCATCAATTGTTTTAATTTTTATAGCTCCATTTTCATATACAGTGTCTACCTCATAAGGGCCCAACCAACGAGTGGTAATTTTCTCGATTACCAGTCGGTCTGGATAAGGAGGGACCTTTGTAATTTGTGAAGGCTCATTTTTTGGAAGCTTAGGTTCTTGATCTTTCGGGATAATAACAACTTCCCACCTAGTGTCATCTGTGGTTTGTTTGGTGATTTCTTCTTCTTATTCTTCTTGGATCACTACTGAGGGTCTCTGCCTATCTAGAACTTTTCCCGATATTAGTTGAATTTCCTGTAATGGAAAAGGAGTAATAACATATGTCCGGAAGCCCTACATCTCAACATTGTTAAGAGGTTGAGGGGGCTTATTATTAGGATTCAACACTGGTTGTGCCGGTAATAGTATCAATTTCGGGGAGATTTCATTTGGAAATTGTAGTGGTTGTTTTTGTGGGATAGGAGGTAAAGGTGGTGGAACAAAACCTGGAAAAAGGTGTGGAGTGTTTGATGAGAACCGAGGATAAGGATGGTTGTACATAGGGATATATGAAGCTTGAGGGTTTCCTTTGTTGTGTCCTCCCCTCCATCCTTGAATCCAAGGATGTTGGTACTGAGTAGACTAGTTTTACCAACCTGGTGAGTTCCACTGTTGTTGTTGATGATAGGGTGGAACATGAGACTGTAGATCTAGGTATGTGGGTTGATTCCTAGGCTGCCATGGCCTCGTAGGTGCATAAGAAGACTCCCCAGGATCCCCACTCCTATATATGGCTAATAAACCGGGCAATGATGGACATTTTTCAGTCACATGGTCTTTTGTATAAAATATACAAACTAAAATGTTATCTAATGGGCACTCCCTTGAGGAATGCTTCCTCTTGCATCTTAGGCAATATATACCCATTGTTGCATTTTCCTCCTCCTGTTTATTTTTGAGTTTAAGGGTATCCAACTGGGAACCTATTGTGCTTAAGATGCCAGTCTTAAATTTTTCTAAAAGGTTCCCTATATCTATTCTCATGATACCACCTGAACTAACTAGTTTTAATATTCTATTGTAAGGGTCCTAAACATTCTTCCCTATTTTGTCTCTACTCCTTGAGTAATTTTTACACATTTAACATATTTTAGCATATGGTTTATGAGAGATGTCACCTGATGCCATCAAGTTAAGCATATCTAGATATTCTTCTGAAATCCCCTTAAGGAAAAGAGCCCTAATTGCATCTTCTGGGAGGTCATGGTACTTTGACCTCTAGGAGATATAGATAAATCTTTCCATAGAATCTTTGAGGGTCTCATCTTCTAATTGTTGGATTTTAAAATTTTTATTACAAGACTCTTTGGTCTTGCAGTAGTCTTGGTATTTCTTGAGAAATATCTCTTTCATGGATTCCCAAGACCTAATACTGGATTCTCCCAACCCCATGAACCATCTTAGTGCAAATTCTTTGAGGGCGGCCGGAAAGAGTTTTAATTTCTGGGCATCTTGTATGTAGTTGTATCTCTACACAAGATGTCAAATTCAAATAGGAAGGTGTCTGTATCTTCACTGTTTTTACCGTAAAAGGTAGGCAGTGCTGAGAGAGGAATATTCTTCATGCTGACATTTGGAGTGGTGTCTAAAATCGGAAACCTGAAGGTAGTTTCGGTTTGGTTTCCAGATTCATCTTCCTCTCCATGTCTTACATTGTTATTGTCCTCTTGATCACCCATATTGGCTTGGTTTCCAAAAGGAGAGTACCTAAGTGGTTTTATCTTTGAAGAGAAAAAGGTTTCCCTTTGATGAAAAGGTCTTCCTACTGATTGGATGTCTGGGACTCTACTCGAGCCGATTGAGATTATTGGTGCCAAATTTTCTATGTTAATATGAGAGATAATCACATTGGTTGAACTACCACACAAAATATTCACCTCTTCACAGTGTATGATATCTTCAAAATTAGGATTCCCTGGTGGTGGTGTAAAAGAAAAGATTGTATTGTTTGGTTCTGCGGAAGGCTCGAGTGGTCTTGCCTCATGTCCTAATATGATTGATGCTTCCATTTATTATTCTATAGTGCTCCCTGTGTTAGTCCCTTCAGAGAATATTTTATCTCTTTGAGTCGAGCTAGCTTCTGTTTTTTAGTATCGGTCTGTGGATTTTATAAGAGGAGCGTTCCTTCCCCCAAAGAGATCAGAAGGAGCCTTGGTTGAAAGGTATGATTTTAATTTAATGTATCTACCTTGTGGGTCTCTAGGGCTATTCATGAAAGAAAGAAAAAACAAAAAGAAAAAGCTACCATATGGTTCCTAGTTCTATTCATGAAAAAAAAAAAAAAAATACGATTGGATTTGGGGGAACCTGCTATAGCATATGCACAGGTTCTTATCTCTCGTATTAAAGTTCCCCCGTCACCAAGCAAATGATAAGGTCTAAGAATGATCTATTTCCTAACTACTTCTTACCTTGAGACACCTCCCCAGCAACAACGCCAAAATGTTAGGTGTTATATATGCACTAAAAACACAGTAAAAACCCTCAATTCAATTGTCAACCCAGGGTAAGTAAACTTAGAGTTGTATCAAAATATATGCCAAAGGTAAAATATTAGTAGGAGTATAATCTAACTAATTAAATCAACAATCTAAGGCTAATCTACTCAAACAAACCTATCTAATGAGCAAACCCTACTAAGAAACTTGAAACTAGGTAACCTAAGTACTTTTGGGCCAAGGATCAATGGATAGTTCCTAAGAAAGAAAGTAAAAACCTATGTAAAGCAAACTAGTTCAACAATAATCAATAAGTAAATGACAAAAGCAAACAATTTTAACTTGCCAACCTACATTCAATGAGAAATTACCCTATGAAAGGAAATAAATAAGAAACGAAGAAAAAGCACATATCTAACCCATTAAAGAAAATAGACAAGTAAGCAAAGACACCTAAGTAACCTACTAAAGCAAAATACAAGCAAAGACAACTACCTATCCTACTAAAGAAAATAGACAAGTAAGCAAAGACTTCTCATTGAACAATTATCTAGCCTAAGAGGCAAGTGGACTAAATGCCTAATGAAAAACTATTTCTAATGCGTGAAAGGAAATCTAAATGCTCAATGCAATGCATGAAAAGGAAATCTATTCTATTGAAAGAAAGAAAGACTAACCACTTAATCTTAATCTATGATAAGCAAACTACTATCTATCAAAGTAACAATAAAACTATTTTCTAAATTATGAAAGCAAGAAACTATCTCTTCTAATCTACGAAAGGAAGAAACTATCTTTAATCTATGAAACACTCAAATGTAATGCTGGTGGTTGTGTGTATGCCTTCGGTGGTGATGGATGATATCTCAATGACACTTGACAATAAAGGACAATTTCAACGGTATAAACTCAACACTAATCTCAATGGCAAAATGAAAGGTATGGATTAAACAATCTAAGGAGAATTTAGCCATGTCAAAGATAATGTTAAATACCCTGCATATTCATGTATAAACCATCAACAATATAACTAGATCATCATTATTTAACTAAGAAATTTAATTGCATTTTAATTTATGAAAGGAAATTGCATAAAATAAAACTATGCTATGTCTAATCTAATTATTCAAACTATGATAAGAAAATGACTAAAAACTGAAATTTAAAAACATGATATTAAAAAGTAAATTGACAATAACATTAACCAATATTAAGTAAATGAAATCCACGTAAACTAAGATAAGAAAGATATGATTCAAAAACTAGAAGTAAATATATCCATCCATCAAAATCCCTATCAAAGGAAACCCAAATTAAAACTATGTTCTGTTCTAAACTTGACTGTAAAATTATAAAAGAAAGCAGAATTTAACATCTAACTGGATGTGGAGTTAGTAGAGTGAAAAAGAGACTTGGGGTTAGTATGGAGACTTGCAAGCCTTTTCTAATATACAAAATCAAAACATGCTAACACATATCATCATCGAACCTGCAAAAGAGAAGTAAAACAATAAGCTACAACAAACTAATTAATTAAAAAACATGCATATACAGGAAGTAAGAAAGAGCAATTTAAATTAAGAAATACATAAATAAACATAAGAAAAATCAGCAGACTACTGGTGGAACCCCCAACAAGTCGTGGTTACCTCCTAAAAGAACACCACAAACTTCAACAAGCCGAATTCACCATGAAATCTTGAAAACGCAGCTCTGGCAAAATTCAGGCAATGTAAAACTAAAAACTGAGCAAAATCGTTTTCTGGCAATTCTAATGCTTATGCTACTTGGTTCTTCTACTTAACAATCATCTGAACACCTCCATGGTATTTATAACATTTACAAACCAAGTGGTCGATCACAGGAGGGTCGAACCACATCTAATTTTGGCAAAATATAATATAAATGATGCCATAACTGACAAAACGGAGCAAGCCAATAATTGCCTTCTTTGGACAAATGGAATTGAGTTACCTTGAGCTTAGTAGCTGGAGGGGGAGATCATGAAGAAAACCCATGTGATCAATTTTTCCATCACTAGCTGCCAATGCCATAACCGCCAACTCGCCTTGCGTTTTTGTGGAATACTGGGTGTTGGAACGAGTGCCAGATCGGGTACCGAAACGAGTGGTGGAACGAGTGTCGGATGAAGTGTCGTAACAGAAAACATGGTGCATTTTTCCCTGTAACAACAGAAAAAAACAAATTAACTCTTGGAAATCATAGAACATTATGAATTAAACCTGATTTAATCATTAAACATGAATTACACGTACCTTATGGCGATCATATCGATTTACCATAAAATTCTTCAAAAAGATCTTTCAAAACGTGCAAAACATATATGTACATGCGGAAAAAATGTATAACAACCATCATAAAAATGATCATATATCGGGCCCAATAGTATGTCTTCTTTATCAGTAATCATTCATTGCATGTTTATAGTATGGAAAAATATGTTTCTATAGCTCGAGGTGATGCAAAGATATTCATGAAGTTCACAAGGGAAGAATACAAAGAGAAAATATGTTATCATGCAGTAGGAGTTCTTATTATACAAGAAGCAGGAGGTGTTGTTACTGATGCCGATGGATCTCCACTTGACTTCTCAAAGGGGATTTATCTAGAAGGACTTGATAGAGGCATTGTTGCATGTTCTGGTACCCGACTTCATGAGAAAAATATTGCAACAGTTGATGCAAGTTGGGATTCTTCTGAGCTGTGAACCATTTATTTGTTGCAGCTCAAAATTCCTTATGGATGTCGTCTCCATATACTATATGATTCTTTTCATTTGTTAATATGAGATGGTGTTGAAGGATCTTATATTCTTGTTCGAGGAGAAAACCGTATTTTCCAAAGTATCCCCATACCTTTTGACTCCCGTAAAATACTTATAAAGATTCATACATATGCTTCCAAGACCATAAAGGTTTGTCATCTTTCTATTGGAATGAAAACTTCACTAATCTAGATGAATGTAAAGTGCTAGTATGCCTTACTAAGTCTCGACAATTTTTACATGGAAATGATGTAAATATTTCTAGATATTCTTGAAATTATGTTGTCAAAGGTATTATGTATTCTTTTAAGAGAAATGTTACAACATCTGTGTTCATCTCTTTTAATACTAAAAGATATTGTTATCTTGGTCTTGCTTCTTTCTTGATGTTTCGTAATATCTTCAAGTAAATGCTAAAAGTAAATAATTCATTCTCATGAATGATAGTTTTTAGAAGGAACTCAGAGCTATAGGAATAATTCCTTAGGAAGAAATTAACAATTCAACATTCTCAATTCATTCTCATCAACAATAGTTTTTCTTAGAAGGAACTCATAATTATAGGAAGAATTACTCTAGGCAGAAATTAACAATTAAACATCTTTAGTCCCTCTAGTCTGTCAAAAATTCCTTGCCTAGAGTTGTTTGTTTGATTCATAGGTATTTATATTGATATTGTAATTTTTTTTTACATACCTACAACAGAGTCTCTATTGCGAAATCTTGGAGTGTCTCTCCCATAGAAACCACTTCGAAGTTGATACCTCTTAACATCTCTCTTTCCACCTCCAAGACATTGGTCTTTCCACCTCCAAAACGTCTCTCTTGCCACCTCCAAGCCTTCTCTCTTTCCACCTCCAAGTGCTCGCTCTTGCCAGATTTAAGACGTCACTCTTTCCACGTTCAAGATGTCTCTCTTACCATGTCCAAGATGTCTCTCTTGCCACCTCCAAGCCATCTCTCTTGCCACCTTCACAACGTTGCTCTTTCCACCTTCAATACGTCTCTCTTTCCACCTTCAATACGTATCTCTTTCCACATCCAAGATGTTGGTCTTGCCACGCCTAAGACGCCAGTCTTACGACATCTATATGGGTGTTGGACAATCGAATCCAGGATGACACGTGTCCACATGAAACGTCGCAATAAATACTAAATCTATGTCACCAGAAAAGTGATGTCCTATGGAAATATATTTGAGGGGGTTTGATGTTTGTCTTTCTCTGAACAATATAAAGTGGGAATTGCGTCGAACACACCGTCGAAATTTGACCCAAATTCACTAGTGTATATTATCAAGAATAAAAACAACTATGTGGTGTCGCATATAAAAAGGTGTTTAAATGGAGAAAAATGATAGCTAGAATGTTGGATCAAATATAATATATCAAGGAGATTTAGAAGGTAAGGGGAAATGAAGATCACTATACCAGGATCCTGATAGATGACATCAAAAAAATGCATGGGTATATAGAATCTTGTGTACATTTCACCATTGACCCTAAACATCAAATGTAGAAATGGTGTACATAGTGCCTTAGATTATGGGTATACTTTGATGAGGCTATGATAGAACTTCGACTACCTAAGTTCTAGTTACCAAGAAATTTTCAAGATTTGGAGGAAGTAATGGTTGGTTTCAGGGAGAGAGATCATAAATATGGAGTAAGTATCTTGTAAGTCACTACTATAGAGAAAGGAAAAATAAGTAAGTATATAAGTTCCAAATTCAAAGTGACCGATAGGATGGATCATTTAATTCCCAAGATCAATAAATACATAAAATATTTTAGAGAGATGAGGGAACATCTCAGTTCACCAATGGATCAACACCGAATCACATACATGCACATGTGTGATGAACATTTTTCTCAACAGGTGGACTATGATGGTGAGCATGTAATTGACTAATCACGTAGTGCACCTAAGTCTTTTTAGCATGGAGGATTTTTTTATTTTTATCAAATTTTTCCTGAAATAGAATTTACTATGTTTAGTAAGTAAGTTTTAATAAATAGAGGTTTCTACCAAGGAAGAAAGGGTCGATGCATTTGTAATGAAATTTTATGTTAATTAGTTGAGAACTAATTTGAATCTTAATTCAAAAGCTTGAAATGAGCCAATGTGACTTTTACCAAATATGTGTGTGTTAATTCGTGGTGGATTATTCTGCATCTGAGTAAATATTTCAAGCATATAGTAAGATTTTCGTTATTGTTAAATGTATCTTGTGTATTTGAATAATTTATAGATAATTTTCATAAATGGTTATTTCATTTATTATTTAGTCTTCTTTTATATTACTTGGAATAGCCTAGAATTATTTCTTGTTGTTATGTTTCATAACTTATTCTTTTATGTTGTTAATTATTTATTGTTTTTCTACGTAATATCAGATAAGTAATGAGCTCTTAATAGAATTATTTCTTCAAGAATGTAAAAATTTAGATAGTTTCCATTCACTATCATTAAAGGTTATCCTTAGTATAGACTTCTTCGAACTCTTTTATTTATTTATTTATTGCATTTTATAGACAAAAAACATAAAAAAAATAAAAGGAACAAAATGAGTGAAATTGAACAAATTTTAAATCCCATTGAATGGTTGTCAAACCATTAACCCAGAATATTGTTCCATAAAAAACAGGGAGGAGTATAATTGGGCCTCATCCTTGGGTTTAATCCCTACTATTGATCATTTGGAATAAAACCCCCTCAATAGAATTTGGTGCTAGAATGAGAGTCTAGTGCATGGAAAACCATACAAACAAACCACATATAGAATTTTTGAGACCTGAAAATCTATCTATTGACAATACTTCACCTTTGGTTGAGGAGATTTCAGGATACCATCCTGAAATTTGATACATTGTATCTCAGGAGGAATTAAATCCCTTCTGACATATTACTAGAGCATACACGATACAAATTGCAGTGTTATCCATAACTCAATTTCTTCCTCGAATAATGAGTAGCGTAAAACCCATAGTATCTACATCAAAACATACTTTAGTACATACTGTTATAACTCAAAATTCCACTACTATGCATCTTGAATGTTGACCTACTCATTCATACATATGCCAACCCTTTTTTCCTAAGTTCTTCTAAAAAAAAAAGTTTTTGTATGGTATACGTTCCCTGTTACATAGGAAGAGTGCATACATACACTAGTTGCATGCATAAAATCCCATGTACATAGGCTTTTTGCATAACTAAAAGAACACGTGTACTCTAAAAAGTTGTAAAAAAATATAAAATATGTGCATTCCAACATATTTTACGGGCTATCTTAGGTTTTAAAACCATCTTACCTCCTGTATCCCTTACGAAAACGAATTAACCATCATTTTCTCATATAAGAAGGGACCTAGGGGGGTCATTTAAATATATCAAACTAGAGGGAAGAGAACTCTGCCAAATTGTCTCCCTTGCTTCCCAAGATTTCCCACTTGTCTATGAGTTTTATCCTCAACACTCTCTTCCATCCATATTCCTTATACCATTCATCCTTTACCCTTGTATTGGCATGTCGGTGGTGAAGCTAATATTGGGAATATTTAACTTGGAGACATGGTGGAGGAACCCAAGCAAGGTTCATGGAGAGACGTGAGAAAAAATCAGGTTGTAATGTCCAATTTTGTTATTAATAAAAGAGAAAATTTATTGTCCCAGATCTTATGTCTATGTGTTTATGTTTATGGATATTTTCATGAATAACTAAGTCTTTATATATATAATCTTGATAATTAAGCATATCTTGCCCTAGATGTTTTTGTAAGCATTATTTCGGGCTACATTTTGGAGGAGGCTTACACTCTTGGAACATACAATAGTCAGAAGGTATCGACATCAGCCGTAAGGACTTAAGGTATGAATTTATATCTTATTTCTCTTCCCTTAATTATCGTAAGGTTGTGTGTGGTTTGGGGTAGAATAGAACCTTTTCTATCTTTTAGGGTGTCAAGGCTCTGCCTAGTCACTAGACCTAGATTAGGGGAATTTTCCCCATAGCTGAATTATCGACTCCACTAGGGAGTCTCTCTAGGGTATTTCTAGGATATTTTTGTTTGGCTTGAATTCCTACATTTGTTTTAGTGTTATAAGTGTATTTGGGTCTCTGGTAACCTTCCGGGTGCTTACCAACTTCCCTAATTTGGGTGGTCTTTCTAAATCATTCTCTTTTTTGAGAATTTCCAGTCACATATGCACCATGTTCTATACCCAAACCACACACATATGTGTTCTTATATATACACAACTCGTGTACATATGTACTCTGACTACGCATATCACACGTGCTTTTCATCTTGATGGGTTTTCTCAAAATATTTCCTTCTATTTTAGGAAACCTTTAGTTCCTTAGGTCTTCCTTATTTGCATAGGACTTTGTTGACCATTGTTTGGCCAGGTTCAAGGCTCAGATTGTTTATGAAATTGCAAATAAATTCTATTGTATACATTTCTTTGTCTTTCTATGTTTCCAAGCCTTTTTGGCTTAGTTTTAGCATGACTATTTTCTTTAGTTGAAAGAAAAACAAACCCTAGTTTTAATGGTAGTTAGGTCTCTTTCTTTATTTTCATTTCTTTGCATTGTTATTTGAAAATAAAAATAAATTAGCATAGGGTTGTGTTTTCTTCTCAACTTGAAATCATTTCAAAAGAAAAATAAGAAAGAAAATACTTTCATTTTCTCTTTTGTTCCACTCGAAAGTTTCATTGTGCATTTTGCATGGAAAGGAGAAAAGACTGAATATTTAGGTTTGAAGGATTGTTAATGATTTTTATTCCTTGAAACTCTTTTCGTTTGAAGCATTGGTGTAGAGTTTTATTTTCCAGTGTTCTTATAAGTTTCATTTTTGCACAAGTCTCAAACAACATCAGTTTCACAACCGCACCCCTGAGTAATCAAGCCACTAAAATTAACGCTTAATTTTAAAATCAATTAGACTTTTTTGTTTATAGGGTACACCAATTAGACTAGGCTTTAGGACCTTGGATTAGGTGTGGAGGGTGTTGATGATAAAAATCACAACGATTATTTTTCCCGCAAAGTATTTCTAAAGCCTATTATTATAAGCTAATGAGATATATAATACTAGTAGGTGGGACCCCCTTGTAGATTGGGAGATCAGATATGATTCTTATTTCATGTTTATGTTGTTGTTTGACACTGCTTATAGGGTTATACATGATTGATGAAATATTGGTTTTATGGAAATGGATAATTCCTATTATGTGTTGTTTTTAATTGCTCTAAGCTCTAAATTCCATATTGTGAGAATGGCTTATATCCACTATTATCACATTGCTATTAGCACCATGATCTGTTACATGTTTCACCTGCACAAAATAAAGTTAGTCATGACAAAATATAAAAGAAATATGGAACAAATCCAATGGGAAAAAGGTTATCCTGCACTATGCTATGCTATGATACATTATATGAAAATGAATTTAAAGGGATTGTTGCTAGTCATAGATAACAAAGTTAGTGGCTATATGATTTATTGAGTTATATGAAAACATGGTGGATATGAATTATGGTATAGTTGGAAATAGTTAAGGGTGATATGGGTGGCACATTTGACAAATGATGGATGTTGATTTCAATGCATAGATTAATTAAGAGGATTAATGGAAGGCTGGCTGGCCTGTACTAAGGAATTGAATGAATGGAGGATGGAGGCGATGTGCATTTACTGCACCTCACTCAATACCCCTTTCACTGGCCATGACCGTAGCTTGGCTATTGTTCAATTGTGTTTTGATGTGGTTAAGCTCTAATTTTCAGGCAAGGGAAGAACTTCTCAACCAAGATCGTGTTTTTAAGGCTTTTGGTTATAGGCATGTCTTTTTCACCATCCATGAACCCTCTTTGATTATGGAATAGATATTGGATCGGTGATGTATGGGTCTGTGATTTTATTAAGATTGTTATATTTCTTTGTAATGAATGGTTTGTGTGGTTGAAGTCATGGTTCCATTCATCATTTTGAGTGCTAGAAGCCATGAAGACTCTATGTCATCCTTATTGGTTTTGGTTGAAGGGTTTCAGATTGGCTGGTTGTCTCCACACTTTTCTTGTCACCATACCCAGTCGTTTTGCTAATTATGGGGTTGTTGGGTTTGAACCACCTTGTGTCACTGTGTATCATTTCACCTGGGTATGGGTTCGTTCATGCTACTGATGTTTTCATAGTGGGTTATGATGGCTATTATGCCAAGGGGATTGCTTAAGGTTGATTGTTATTTCTTGACTCTATTTTATCTTAGCATTCTTCAGGTTGATTAGGAAAGCCGCGATGGTTATACCCTGCATGTTCCCAGTGTTATTACATAACAAAATTAATCCTTTTCTCCTCTATTCATAGTCTCTCCTATATCGTGAGTTGTCACCTTGTCTAAGAAGTTGTTGGTGGTATACCTGGTGTTTCCACCATATGGTCTGAAATGTTCTCACCTATTGTTGGGGGTCGACTCCAGTTCCCCTATGTTGGTCCATAGAGTGAACCCTTGATTACTCAAAGCTAGAATTTTGATAAATGGGGCCCGTTATATCCTGTCAGGTATATTGTTGATTGTTATGAGTTAGTGGTGTATCGACGATGGTGTTCGATTGTTGGCTCGTCTCTGTTGATTATGTTGACAGTGGTTTCGGTTATTGGTATTTATCCACTGCATTGGCTATTATGACAGTCGAATCGAGAGCTCAACATGGTTAATTGTTTGATTGGAGAAATGGGATTGAATACACAATCGCTGTATTTTACATTGTAATTATTGAATTTGTAACCAAACACTAGTTTATAAATGATTAAATCACAGCGATGCTTCATGCGTGATGTTAGAAAAACATGATCGCAGAGCTAGAAAATAAGACAAATGTGGAAATAAAACACAAAAGATACACAATACAATAGAGACACAGATATATGTGGTTCACCCAGTGTGGGCTACGTCCACTAGAGAAATTGTCAGGTCCTTCCTTTATTATTATACAACAAATGAAGGGATACAACCTACAACAAACCTGTTGTAACTTCATTTTATTTATCTCACAGTCTCCTCTCTCAGAATAAAATATTCACTATCATACCTAGCCATAATACATTTCCCTCATAAAAGAGGGTTTCCTTCTAGGGAAAAAAACCCTAACATAATTTATACCCTTAGATCTGCGACCTTATAGTGAATGGTCTAGATTTACAATGAAATTACAATATACATTTACATGGCAATTTTTCCTTCCAGGGATTCACCCCTGAACCCCCATCCCCACGGACCCCATAGAGGGGGTAACCTCCCTCTGCACTCTCCCACGTGGAAGATTGTACATTCTTCTGGGTGTAAATTCTTCATGGGGTATAAACATGGCAGAAAACAAAGAACTTTGAATCTGGAGATAATCAGGCTCCACAACCAACATGTGATGCATTGGTATGTGTGGCCTTCCTACAACATATTAGGTTAAGTTGATGGTTTTTGTGACTATGTGTTTTAAATTTCCAAATGGGAGTATTGCAATTATGATAATTTTGGCATGGCTATCCACTATATATGTTATGGATATTGTTTGATTCAACCATTGTTGGCATAGGGGCAGACCTAGGGTTCACTCCAAGAGCACACCAACAAGCCCTAGCTACTGGCCCTTTCAGTAACACCTGTGAAGTAGATGCAGTCTCACCCGAAGAAGCGATGAGGGTGTTGCAGGCCATAAATGTCTACAACTAGGGGAATATCAAGGGGATCTTATATAACAACAACCATGATATTCATATATCATTTACCAGCAAAATCTACTCTACGTAGCTATAGATATTGATCTAACACAATAATGAAAATAACAGTATAATAATGGCAGAGATCAAAGAATTAATCACTCACACAACACAAGATGTACGTGGTTCACCCTCTCTCTAGAGCTAGATCCACAAAACTATGCTTATGATATATTAAGATAAAGCTTACAGTTATGATCTGCACTCTTGGCCAACAGATCATCTCTCTCCTTCTGTCTTTCTCTCCCCCCTCCTCCGCACCCAGCTACAGGATTTGATCTTCGTACCCAGCTGGAGATATTACAATACTAGAAGGCTTCAACACTTCTCTCTCACAATACAATGACCTCTCACCACAACGACAGAGCTAAATCAATAACAATATCATGACCCCGTGACCCAGGTCCTCTTGACCTTTATTTATACATTACAATACCTCATCGACAGCCTTAGGTGAAAACCTAGTTGTCAAGACCCTAGGTCAACTTGATCCACTTTTTCCGAACTTCGCTAGCCTGTCTTTCCTTCCTTCTCGTGCGGTGCTCCAAAGCATCCAATGGTGGATTTTTCCACTTCCTGAGTCATCCTTGGTCCATATTTCTTGTTGATCTGTCATCCTCGATATCCTCATCCAACGAGTTTATTTTCCACACTTCACTCCATATTTTCTTCTCTTTTTCTCACTTCGACCCAGTGACAGTCACTGTGTTTCCCATGAAGTTCACTTTTTCGTTCTGCTTTATGCCTCCTTCCCATCCTTGTGTAGACTGTATTTTCAGTGTTTGGTACCCATTTTCAACTGCACCTGGTACCTAAACCCTTTTCCTCATGTCTTTACTTGGAGATGTGAGGTAGTTGGTTGTCATAGTACAACTTCAACCGACTCCCATTCACCAATCCTTCTTTCCATTCTCCATTCAACATCTTCAGCTACACAACTCCTCCTTCTGTGACGTAGGAAATCTCATATGTTCCAAGCCAATTCGTTCTAAACTTCCCAGAGTGTTTGATAAACTTACTATCATATACCAGTACTAAATCACCTTGCCTGAATATCTTTTTCGTGATGTGCCTGTCGTGGTAGGCCTTTTCTCGTTCCTTCTGAACCTGCTGATGGAAGCCTACAATGAATCTGTCTTAATCTAGTTCGACTAACTATGCTAGCCTCTCATGAATAGTGCCAGTATCATTCATGTCTATAAATGAAACAATTCTTAATCTCGGTACCAAGTACTCCATCAAGACAACAAGTTCAATACCATAAACCAACTTGAAAGGGGTCTGCGTTGTTAATTTCTTGCAAGTGGTTCTATAATCCCAGAGTACTGCTAGTACTCTTAAATCCCATTCATCCCTATTCACGCTACAAATCTTTGTCAATGTTGTCTCCAATATCTTGTTGAATGCTTCAACCATTCTGTTTGGTTATGGATCTTAAGGTGTACTCTTCTGATGGTGGATTGCAAATTCTTCAGTCAGGGATGCAACTGTGTTATTGATGAAGTGTGTAACTTGATCACTCATAAGGACCTTAGGGAATCCAAACCTGTTTATTATGTCATCAAATATAAAATGCGCATCTATAGTTGCACTACAGTCCTTGATTGCTCTTGCTTTGGCCCATCTAGTCAGGTATTCTGTCGCAGTGATAATATACCTTGCTTCTGTGCACTTTCCTTGTCGGTTTATAGGTCCCACGAAGTCAATGGCCCATTTTTCAAATGCCTGAAGGGTCATCTGTGGTGCTAATGGAAACTCATCTCTACGGGATGGTTTTCCAACTCGTTGGCATACATCACATGCTATGGTATATTTTTTATCATCTCTGTGTAATGTAGGCCACCAAAGGCCAGTTCACAAAACCTTCTGTGCAATTTCTTTCCTTGCGTAAGGTCCTCCTGCTATGCCTTCATGAGATTCTGCGAGGATCATCGGGCGCTCTGTTTCCATAACACATCTTTGTAGTATCTCATCAGGTCATATTTTATATAGTTGACCATCTATTAGTGAAAACTCTACAGCGCACACCACTAGTTGTTTTTTATGGGAGATTGTATACTCACTCAGAGCCATTCCTGTTGACAGGAACTGGACTATGTCTCTGAAGTGGTCATCAATATTTCTAATGGAAAGAAATTGTGCATATGGTAATGTATCCTCCAGACTGGTAGGTTCTTCACCATATTCCAACCTCAACAGGTGGTCTGGTCCCTTGTTCATTTTTCCTGTCTTAACTATGATCTCAAAATCATACTCTTGAAATAGCAGAAGCCATATGCAGATTCATCCCCCCAACACTGGCTTGTTGACTAGGTACTTCAGCAGGGAGTAATCAATGAACATTTTAAAGTGTCCTCCTAACAAGTAGTGGTAGAATTTTTTCAACGCATGCACCATGGATAGTCCCTCTCTCTCTGTAGTGGTGTAATTAACTTCAACTGTGGATAGCTTCTTGCTGGAAAATGATAATGGATGATCAATGTCCCCTTCTCCAGGTTGTGCCAGTACTGCTCCTAATGCAATGGAAGATGCATCAACATGCACATGAAATTCCTTGCTCCAGTCTCGAAAGACTAGAATAGGAACAATTACCATCTTTTGTTTCAATGTGTCGAAGCTCTGCTGGCATTCTTCTGTCCAACCGAACTGGCAGTCTTTATTTTATAAATTTTCGATTGGCATAGTAATATGCATATATTCCTTGATAAATTTCCTTCAATATCCATTATGTCCTATCCCAGTGTGCAGTTGTTTGACTAAAGTAGGTGGTGGCAAATCAACTATAATTGCAATCTTGGATGGATCCACCAACAATCTTTGCTTGCATACAATATGACCTAATAATACTCCAAATGGTGAGAAGAAGATGCATTTCTTCAAATTCAAAGAAATTTGACACTACTTGCATTTATCCATCATTAGCCTTAAACATTCAATATGATTTTTCAACAAATTAAAAATAGTCCAGTCATCAAAGTATGCTTCTAAAGACTTATGCAAAAAATCTTTTAATGATTCAACCACCACCCTGGAAAAGATGGCTGGGGCATTCTTTAATCCAAATGGCATTATTGTATATTGGTAGAATCCCCAGTCTCTGGTAAATGTAGTCTTATGGCGGTCCTCCTTGTTGATGTGGATCTGATGGTATCCTGAAAACCCATCTGTAAAAGAATATACTTCTTGGCCTCCCATGTTATCCAACACTTCGTCTGTGAATGGTGTAAGGAAAAGATCATGTAGACAAGAATAATTCATCTTCCTAAGGTCTATGAAAATCCTAATCTCACGTGTCTTCTTATCTTGCACTTCCATGGGGATAATCCACTCTAACTCCTCGACAGGTTCAATGATCCCTACTTCCAGCATTCTGTCAAGCTCAATCTTCTCTTTTTCCTTATATTTTGGGTTCAGTCTGTAGGGTATTTTATTGACTAGATTTTCATATGGTTTCAAAGGTATTCTCACCTCTCCCATAGGTCCTTTGATACCCTTCATATCCGTGAACTTGGTCAGGAACAAGTCCTGATACTTGTGCAATAATTATGTGATTTTGTCAATGGTAGCAGTGTCCCAGTAATCTCCAACATTGGAAATCTTTGGTGTCTCCTCTGTCCCAATATTGAATTTATTTATCTTTATCGACTATCCAATGAATGGAAGTTCAACTCCTAGTCCTTCCACATCTCTCTGACCTTCTATTTCTGCAATATTCACCTTCCTTGGATAATCATCTTTGTTGGCATTAATGTTGTAGAAAATATGTAGTTTCTGGAGCGGTGCAGTCCATTCATCCTCTTCTTGCTCCAAAGGGAGGCCATATTCCTCAAATAATTTATGTCTCACCATCTGTAGTTCTTGATCTACTGAAGGAAATTCAATTTCAAACAAAAAGGTGGTTATAAAATTCTGGATCATACCTTCCCATTCTAAAGTGACGAGGCACAACTCTACTTGAAGGTACCAGTTAATCAGGGTGGTATCTAGCGTATTGACGAATCTGTGTACCCATTGTTATCTAGAAACGTCAGTCTAGGCCTCTTCGCAGTTCCATACATGGTCCTTTGGGAATCTTCGACCTATGTATCTTACTTCTCAGCTTCCTACTTGTGCTAAAAACAACATTGTCATCAAAGTTTGACATTGTGTCCAGTCTGTGATATTTCCCTTGTGTGTTCCCCACCATCTTGCTGGTGTGGCTTTCATGGCCTCATCCATTACCAATAGTCTCTATTGTGTTGGTACACTTGTCTCAAATTATGATAAGAAGTTCTCTAAATGGTTTAGCCCATCAAATGTGGGTAGATTACTCACTATTGTGCCAATCCAACAAACTTCTATCGTTAGCCTAGCACATCTTCTTGTAGATACTTCGTACATCTAGTTCTGTCAGTTCTCCAACACTTCTTCTGAGTCGAATGAACATGTGTTGTCACTTTGCCAGCTCAGATTCCCGTCAGTTGTAGGGTTGATATAATCCTATTGTCTGGCTGTTAATTTGTAGATGTTTTCTAGTTCAAATGCGTGGTCTTCTTCTCTGATAGGCTCTGTATATCATGGATCCTCGTCTGGATCCAAAGGTGAAATGACCCTAAGGACAACTTTCTCAAATGTCATGCATATTTCCTTTATATCAACAATAGTAGAATTGTCGAAGGCCCAATCAATTCCTAACAATGCAGGGTAAGGGCTGCTATCATCAACAATTTCAATTACCTCAAAATCTGCAAAGGTTCTTACTCCATCGATATCCACTGGGACATGCTCTAATCATCCAAGTGGGCTGACAGCTTTCTGATTATCCATGTGAATCCTGATAGGGGAATATATCAGCTTGGGTTTTCCCATTAGTTCCCAAGTCTGCTTCTGTTGGTTGTGGAGCCTGATTATCTTCCTGATTTAGAGGTCCTTGCTTTCAGCCGTGTTTATACCCCATGAAGTATTTACACCCCAGAAGTATGTGCACTCTTCCACGCGGGGGAGTACAGAGGGGGGGTACCCCCTCTGCGGGGTCTAGGGGGGCTATCCCCCCAGCGGGGGTTCGGGGGCGAAGCCCCCAAAGAAAAAATTTCCTTGTAAAAGTATATTGTAATTTCATTGTAAATCTGGACCGTTCATTATAAGGTCGCAAATCTAATGGTAGAGATTATGTTAGGGTTTTTTCCCTAGAAGGCAACCCTCTTTTATGAGGGAAATGTATTGCGGTTATGGATGATGGTGAATATTGTATTCTGAGAGAGGAGACTGTGAGAGAAAGAAGAGGAAGTTACAAGAGGTTTTGTTGTACGTTGTATCCCTTCATTTTGTTGGATAATAATAAAGAAAGGACCTGGCAATTTCTCCGGTGGACGTAGCCCACACTGGGTGAACTACGTAAATCTGTGTCTCTCTTGTACTGTGTATCTTCTGTGTTTTATTTCTGCATTTGTTTTATTTTTATTGCTCCGTGGTCCTATTTTTCTAACAGCTTCGTCATGACATTGAACTCTGACCCTAAGTCGAGGACCACATAGTCTATCTCATACTCTCCTATCTGAGCATTCAAGTGTAATTCTTTATTTTTCCTGCTCATTTTTCCAATTTGGTGCACGTCCCTATTCAGTAAGGGGTCTATCTTTCCTAGCTCATATTGCTTGATTAAATCTTGTAATTCTTGTACAACGCCTTTATCTTGAATCAACTTAACACAAGTGCACAAAAATTCCATGAGTTTTCTTACCTACTTCCCTTCTGTTGGCGATGCAGACGGATCAAACTCCTGAGGCATGCCATATTATTTGATTTATGGTTGTCTCTTTGATGAAGATATTTGACCTATTTTGAACTCTTTTCTTGGCTCCTTGAATATCTGTCTTTCATTCTTAGCATCGAACATTGGGGTCTTTTCTGCATCTTTCCTAACTCTGTGGTCATTTTCAATATTTCCTTGGGCTGCTCTGTATTCTCCTATAGCAGCGCCTCCTTGAGTGATAACAACGACTCTAGCATCTTCTCCATGAGGTTCAACATATATCAGTTGTACTTGTGGGTTCTACTGAGGTCCTTGTCTTTCCTGAAGTTTAGCCAACAACACAGGGCATTCCTCTATGACATGTTCAAAGGAGTTACAGTAACTACAGGTTGTATAAGGATTCTAACAATCCATTTCTAAATGTCCTGGTTGCGCACAGTTGTAACAGATTATTTTTCCTCGTTCTCGGCCCATACCTCCTCCTCCTCCTCCTCCTCCTCTGTATCCACCGCTAGAATAGAATTTTCCTCTCCCTGAAGAGTTGTACTATGGAGTGTTTCCTTCTTGGTGTACTTTGCCTTGAATATTCTATATGTCTCTCGACCTTTCATGCATGAGATCATATGCTCTACAATCTCAATCATCGTTCCCCACTGATTTACAGAATGTACAATACAAGTTTGTGGGTGTCTGAACATACTTATGCATGTAGTAGCAATCACCTGAGCGGTGCCTATTTCTGCATACATCGCACTAGGGTAGGTTAAATTTCTTCAAGGGGCTCGATGCCCCTGAGGCCAAGTACTCATGAAATAAGGGATAGTGTTCCTTATCATGGACTTCATATCTGCATCTTACACACCATATATGTTCCCTTTTGTATTTTCCCTTATCTTTCTTCATATCCTCGACTTGTAAAGACAAACTAGTTAGATGTCTCATGATCTGGCTAATGCCTGAGCTAGATTCTCCCATCAGTGTTGATTCAAGCTTCATGGAGATCTACAAAGATTCTACCTGTGATGTAATATTCTATCGCATCAGAGGGACTCTTGTGTGTGGTAACAACGCAGTAATGAACCATTCTTTGTTCTGTTCATCGGGGATCCGAAAAGTTAATCGGCCTGTCAAGGTCTTGAATTTCTGGTCGAACTCCCAAACAGGTTTTTCTACCCTTTGTTTAATCTCTTTTAGTTCTGTAATACATTGTGATTCTAGCTTAGGCTTCTTAAAATCTGCAATCAATGCATTCTTGATCTCATTTATGGGTTTAGGTTGTGCCAGTCCTTGGACAAGTTTCATGTACCAGCTCAGTGCGTGGTCCCTGAGCGTAGTGTTGAACTGGGTTCTCTTGATGGCTTCATCGATGATACTTTTAATGTTTCATGCGGCTTCACACAGGAACCAATGATGATCTGGATCTTCAGATCCATCTCCTCTAGAGATAGGGAGTCTCATTTCATCTACCATAGAGCTAACTAGGATTCTTGTTTGAGTAGATGTTGAGCTACTAGTAACAGTACTCTGAAGATTCTGGTGGTTCTGACTACTTTGACTGCTAAGTAATATTGGGAGAATAGGAGGATTAACGTTACTTACTTCAATAGTCCGTGCAGTTCCTGAGTTTTCTGGCTCGCTTTGGCACAGTTCTTCAACTTCCCCTTCTTCTGTTTTGGTGGGCTCTAGATTCTCTTCGTCGGTTAGCTCTACATATTCTCCACTGTAGAAACCCTCTTCTCCATAGTTTTTCTTAAACAAGTTCTCAAGGTGAACCCCTCATAATACTTTTCCACTGTGTGTATGTCCTACTTTTGTGTCGCTATCGCTGTCCGAGATCTTGAACATTATCCTTTTCTAGTTTGACCAATCTACTGTATCTTCAAGATGTGGTTCTCGTGCAAGAGCATCTTGATTCTTAGCTTCAGAAAGTGCAAAAATTTTCCTCTAGTTCCTTTGAAAAATTATCTCTTGGCTTGGCTATAGGATTATGTTCTATCAACAACAAACTTGGTGATATATCCTCCAATGGTACTATCAAACCAATGATCTACTACTCTAGATATAACGTTGTCAATTCTCTTTACCTTCTAGATCAACGTCGGTGTCCAAACCACATGAGGTCTAGATCTGATCTCAAATTGTGTGTCAACTAACCTAGCCAACCACTCGTGTAGATCCTGATGGATTCCTCCAAAAAAGATCTTGTGAATGTCAGTGAAGATGTATCTTTGTAGCCAATCTTCAGTACTTAGTTTAGGGTTCTTTTTGTAGGTTTCAACAAAGTCCTTCTCTTGATCCTCTATCCACTTCTGAATATTTTTCTTTGATGGGAACCACCTTGACATTGCCTTAAAAATATTCCTGTCCCAGCAATGGAACCATTTGTTGGCACAGGCAAAGACCCAGGGTTCACTCCAAGAGTGCACCAACAAGCTCTAGCTACTAGCCCTTTCAGCAAAACCTATGAAGTAGATGCAGTCTCAACCGAAGAAGTGATGAAGGGGTTGCAGAACAGAGATGTCTACAACCAGGGGAATATCAAGGGGATCTTGTATAACAATAATCTCGGTATTCATATATCATTTACTAGTGAAATATACTCTGCACAACTATAGATCTTGATCTAACACAGTAATGCAAATAATAGTATAATAATGGCAGAGATCAAAGAATTAATCACTCACACAACATAAGATGTATGTGGTTCACCCTCTCTCTAGGGCTACATCCACAGAACTATTCTTATGATATATTAAGATAAATCTTACAGTTCTGATATGTACTCTTGGCTAGAATATCCTCTCTCTCCTTCTGTCTTTCTCTGCCTCCTCCTACACACCCAATTGTAGGATATGATCTTCACACCTAGTTGAAGATCTTACAATACCATAAGGCTTCATCACTTCTCTCTCACAATACAATGACCTCTCACCACAACAATAGATATAAATCAATAAAAATATCATATCATACCCCCCCCCCCAACCCAGGTCCTCTTGACCTTTATTTATACATTAAAATACCTCACCAACAGCCTTAGGTCGAAACCTAGGTGTCAAAACCCTAATTACCAAAACCCTAGGTGTCTAAGACCCTAGGTCAACTTGATCCACTTTTTCCAGACTTTGTGAGTCTGTCTTTCCTTCCTTCTCGTGCAATGCTCCAAAGCATCCAATGGTGAATTTTTCCACTTCCTGAGTCATCCTTGATCCATCTTCCTTTTTTATCTATCATCCTTCATCTCCTCATCTAACGACTTTCTTTTCTGCACTTCGCTCCATCTTTTCTGCTCTTTTTCTCACTTCGACCCAGTGATAGTGACTATGTTTCCCACGAAGTTTGATTTTTACCTTTTCTTCCTTGTTCTCTATTTCCTTTCATAACCAAGGGACAACAACCATCAAATATGGTCATGAGTTTTTAAACAATATGGTTTTGTTGCAATTTAATCGATTTGAGAGATGGGATTGGGCATACTATTGTTGCCTCGTTGTATTGGATTGATAGCTCAACATCGTTGATTTTTATATTCAGATTAATTAGACCTGTAAAATCACAAAAATGCGCTTACATTTTTTTGAATGGTTTGTGTATCCCACAACATCATATGATTTGAAATTGTGATTTCTTCTATTATGTGTTTAAATGGCAAGTCATGATTTTTGAAAATTAAAATATTGATGATTTGGTTTGACTATCCACTATGTTCTATGATTTGGTTTGCAAAGATAGGAACGGGTTCTGTGACAGTATGGTCTCATTACAATTTAATTATTAAATTAAATTAAAGGATGAAATCGGGCATGCTTTTGTGTCAGTGTTTGATTAAGGAAATAATTCATGGAGAATAGTTGATGTGTTCATGCCGAACATAGTGTAAATAAGTGACAGTGTGTTCATTTGGGAATTTTTTTAAAACATTAAGTAGACAAATGAGAAGAGAAAAAACTCTTCTATAGGTTGTTGTGGAAGGAACATTGTCTTGTTTTGATGACACTATGTTAATGACTTAATTGCAAATAGTGAGCAAGTTAATACACATAATTGATTCAATTATACACAATAGTTGTTTAATTGAGCACAATCATTATTTGGTTGGTGTTGGATCTTTTACATTTGATATAGAATCGTTTTATGGATTACTTAATTAATTTTATGAACAATATCCTCTCTCTTTCCCTACCATTATTACACTTTTCACTAATTACAAACCCATCTCCTTCCCATATCCTTTTTTCACTCCCTGTTCCTAAAAATTAATTACAATTAAGAGAATTATGTATTGTGACAGTTTGAAATCGCAGTTTCTTGGATGGATTACAGTGACATGTTACTTGGTTTACATTACAGTTGATTATGTGTTGTAGGTGAGCAGTAACCATGATTCTTTTCCCCATTCATTTTAACATTTTTCGCTCAATACAAACCCCTCACATATCCAATAACCTTGTGCTCACCCCCTGCTCACTGACAACAATTAAGCAATTTGTATGGATTGGATTGCATGAGTCTGATATGTTGTTGAACCAAGATTTATTTCATATTTTTAAGGAGTTTTCATGTATGATTGTTAAAATAACTATTTGCTAATCAATCATGCATGTAGGAATGAGATTTTTCAGCCAAGGTACCCATGGAAGGGGTAATTGAGGAAGAGGTAATTGGAACAGGGGCCCTATAAGGCCTAGATTCTCCATTCACTTTGATGTTGACTCACAAGAGTTAGACCAACTATTTTAGGCTGGATTTTTCAATTGGATTGGGAAAGGAGTGGTCGAACCTAGGCCTAAAAGGCCTCCCTTCCAAGCTCCAGAAGCCCATGGTATTCCCATGCCCCCTCATGTCTCATTTTAATCTGAGGTTCCCAAAAAAGACAGATGGTAAGAGATTGTCTACCCAACAGTCTCCCAACATCATGGCTAGCCCAATTTGTCTTTACCTACTCCCCCTCCTGTCAATAAGATTTTACAATCTGCCCCTATCCACTCACCAATTCAGTCCTCCCATGCTAGAAAAGGGATGAAAACCGAGGCCCACCATGCCCCTAAAAAAGGAAAAGACAATGGTTCCCCTTCCTCACCATCCAATGGCTCTGATAAATCTATGTCCTCCTAGATGCATTTGAGGGACGATTGTTCTCATGTGATCAATGAGATTAGGCCTGAAGGATTGGCACAACGAAGGGAAGATTCAGAGAGATCAAAAGGTTACAACAACAACAAGGGAAATATTGCATCTCAGAGTGGAAAATATGGATTTTAAATTTTATTTTACTTATTGTTGATAACAGTTGACTTCAGAAGTTTTGGACAACATGTTTTTGGATATATGAGTAATATTTTTTTGGAAATAATTTCAAATATCAATGAGATAAATTTTCAAACATGAATGTGATTATGGGAGTCACAAGGAGGGATGTTTTGTTTAATTGACTAGTTATGCTAT
>ML804666.1:182035-224950 GCA_009831015.1 Picea engelmannii | reverse complement strand
AAAATAAAAATAAATTAGCATAGGGTTGTGTTTTCTTCTCAACTTGAAATCATTTCAAAAGAAAAATAAGAAAGAAAATACTTTCATTTTCTCTTTTGTTCCACTCGAAAGTTTCATTGTGCATTTTGCATGGAAAGGAGAAAAGACTGAATATTTAGGTTTGAAGGATTGTTAATGATTTTTATTCCTTGAAACTCTTTTCGTTTGAAGCATTGGTGTAGAGTTTTATTTTCCAGTGTTCTTATAAGTTTCATTTTTGCACAAGTCTCAAACAACATCAGTTTCACAACCGCACCCCTGAGTAATCAAGCCACTAAAATTAACGCTTAATTTTAAAATCAATTAGACTTTTTTGTTTATAGGGTACACCAATTAGACTAGGCTTTAGGACCTTGGATTAGGTGTGGAGGGTGTTGATGATAAAAATCACAACGATTATTTTTCCCGCAAAGTATTTCTAAAGCCTATTATTATAAGCTAATGAGATATATAATACTAGTAGGTGGGACCCCCTTGTAGATTGGGAGATCAGATATGATTCTTATTTCATGTTTATGTTGTTGTTTGACACTGCTTATAGGGTTATACATGATTGATGAAATATTGGTTTTATGGAAATGGATAATTCCTATTATGTGTTGTTTTTAATTGCTCTAAGCTCTAAATTCCATATTGTGAGAATGGCTTATATCCACTATTATCACATTGCTATTAGCACCATGATCTGTTACATGTTTCACCTGCACAAAATAAAGTTAGTCATGACAAAATATAAAAGAAATATGGAACAAATCCAATGGGAAAAAGGTTATCCTGCACTATGCTATGCTATGATACATTATATGAAAATGAATTTAAAGGGATTGTTGCTAGTCATAGATAACAAAGTTAGTGGCTATATGATTTATTGAGTTATATGAAAACATGGTGGATATGAATTATGGTATAGTTGGAAATAGTTAAGGGTGATATGGGTGGCACATTTGACAAATGATGGATGTTGATTTCAATGCATAGATTAATTAAGAGGATTAATGGAAGGCTGGCTGGCCTGTACTAAGGAATTGAATGAATGGAGGATGGAGGCGATGTGCATTTACTGCACCTCACTCAATACCCCTTTCACTGGCCATGACCGTAGCTTGGCTATTGTTCAATTGTGTTTTGATGTGGTTAAGCTCTAATTTTCAGGCAAGGGAAGAACTTCTCAACCAAGATCGTGTTTTTAAGGCTTTTGGTTATAGGCATGTCTTTTTCACCATCCATGAACCCTCTTTGATTATGGAATAGATATTGGATCGGTGATGTATGGGTCTGTGATTTTATTAAGATTGTTATATTTCTTTGTAATGAATGGTTTGTGTGGTTGAAGTCATGGTTCCATTCATCATTTTGAGTGCTAGAAGCCATGAAGACTCTATGTCATCCTTATTGGTTTTGGTTGAAGGGTTTCAGATTGGCTGGTTGTCTCCACACTTTTCTTGTCACCATACCCAGTCGTTTTGCTAATTATGGGGTTGTTGGGTTTGAACCACCTTGTGTCACTGTGTATCATTTCACCTGGGTATGGGTTCGTTCATGCTACTGATGTTTTCATAGTGGGTTATGATGGCTATTATGCCAAGGGGATTGCTTAAGGTTGATTGTTATTTCTTGACTCTATTTTATCTTAGCATTCTTCAGGTTGATTAGGAAAGCCGCGATGGTTATACCCTGCATGTTCCCAGTGTTATTACATAACAAAATTAATCCTTTTCTCCTCTATTCATAGTCTCTCCTATATCGTGAGTTGTCACCTTGTCTAAGAAGTTGTTGGTGGTATACCTGGTGTTTCCACCATATGGTCTGAAATGTTCTCACCTATTGTTGGGGGTCGACTCCAGTTCCCCTATGTTGGTCCATAGAGTGAACCCTTGATTACTCAAAGCTAGAATTTTGATAAATGGGGCCCGTTATATCCTGTCAGGTATATTGTTGATTGTTATGAGTTAGTGGTGTATCGACGATGGTGTTCGATTGTTGGCTCGTCTCTGTTGATTATGTTGACAGTGGTTTCGGTTATTGGTATTTATCCACTGCATTGGCTATTATGACAGTCGAATCGAGAGCTCAACATGGTTAATTGTTTGATTGGAGAAATGGGATTGAATACACAATCGCTGTATTTTACATTGTAATTATTGAATTTGTAACCAAACACTAGTTTATAAATGATTAAATCACAGCGATGCTTCATGCGTGATGTTAGAAAAACATGATCGCAGAGCTAGAAAATAAGACAAATGTGGAAATAAAACACAAAAGATACACAATACAATAGAGACACAGATATATGTGGTTCACCCAGTGTGGGCTACGTCCACTAGAGAAATTGTCAGGTCCTTCCTTTATTATTATACAACAAATGAAGGGATACAACCTACAACAAACCTGTTGTAACTTCATTTTATTTATCTCACAGTCTCCTCTCTCAGAATAAAATATTCACTATCATACCTAGCCATAATACATTTCCCTCATAAAAGAGGGTTTCCTTCTAGGGAAAAAAACCCTAACATAATTTATACCCTTAGATCTGCGACCTTATAGTGAATGGTCTAGATTTACAATGAAATTACAATATACATTTACATGGCAATTTTTCCTTCCAGGGATTCACCCCTGAACCCCCATCCCCACGGACCCCATAGAGGGGGTAACCTCCCTCTGCACTCTCCCACGTGGAAGATTGTACATTCTTCTGGGTGTAAATTCTTCATGGGGTATAAACATGGCAGAAAACAAAGAACTTTGAATCTGGAGATAATCAGGCTCCACAACCAACATGTGATGCATTGGTATGTGTGGCCTTCCTACAACATATTAGGTTAAGTTGATGGTTTTTGTGACTATGTGTTTTAAATTTCCAAATGGGAGTATTGCAATTATGATAATTTTGGCATGGCTATCCACTATATATGTTATGGATATTGTTTGATTCAACCATTGTTGGCATAGGGGCAGACCTAGGGTTCACTCCAAGAGCACACCAACAAGCCCTAGCTACTGGCCCTTTCAGTAACACCTGTGAAGTAGATGCAGTCTCACCCGAAGAAGCGATGAGGGTGTTGCAGGCCATAAATGTCTACAACTAGGGGAATATCAAGGGGATCTTATATAACAACAACCATGATATTCATATATCATTTACCAGCAAAATCTACTCTACGTAGCTATAGATATTGATCTAACACAATAATGAAAATAACAGTATAATAATGGCAGAGATCAAAGAATTAATCACTCACACAACACAAGATGTACGTGGTTCACCCTCTCTCTAGAGCTAGATCCACAAAACTATGCTTATGATATATTAAGATAAAGCTTACAGTTATGATCTGCACTCTTGGCCAACAGATCATCTCTCTCCTTCTGTCTTTCTCTCCCCCCTCCTCCGCACCCAGCTACAGGATTTGATCTTCGTACCCAGCTGGAGATATTACAATACTAGAAGGCTTCAACACTTCTCTCTCACAATACAATGACCTCTCACCACAACGACAGAGCTAAATCAATAACAATATCATGACCCCGTGACCCAGGTCCTCTTGACCTTTATTTATACATTACAATACCTCATCGACAGCCTTAGGTGAAAACCTAGTTGTCAAGACCCTAGGTCAACTTGATCCACTTTTTCCGAACTTCGCTAGCCTGTCTTTCCTTCCTTCTCGTGCGGTGCTCCAAAGCATCCAATGGTGGATTTTTCCACTTCCTGAGTCATCCTTGGTCCATATTTCTTGTTGATCTGTCATCCTCGATATCCTCATCCAACGAGTTTATTTTCCACACTTCACTCCATATTTTCTTCTCTTTTTCTCACTTCGACCCAGTGACAGTCACTGTGTTTCCCATGAAGTTCACTTTTTCGTTCTGCTTTATGCCTCCTTCCCATCCTTGTGTAGACTGTATTTTCAGTGTTTGGTACCCATTTTCAACTGCACCTGGTACCTAAACCCTTTTCCTCATGTCTTTACTTGGAGATGTGAGGTAGTTGGTTGTCATAGTACAACTTCAACCGACTCCCATTCACCAATCCTTCTTTCCATTCTCCATTCAACATCTTCAGCTACACAACTCCTCCTTCTGTGACGTAGGAAATCTCATATGTTCCAAGCCAATTCGTTCTAAACTTCCCAGAGTGTTTGATAAACTTACTATCATATACCAGTACTAAATCACCTTGCCTGAATATCTTTTTCGTGATGTGCCTGTCGTGGTAGGCCTTTTCTCGTTCCTTCTGAACCTGCTGATGGAAGCCTACAATGAATCTGTCTTAATCTAGTTCGACTAACTATGCTAGCCTCTCATGAATAGTGCCAGTATCATTCATGTCTATAAATGAAACAATTCTTAATCTCGGTACCAAGTACTCCATCAAGACAACAAGTTCAATACCATAAACCAACTTGAAAGGGGTCTGCGTTGTTAATTTCTTGCAAGTGGTTCTATAATCCCAGAGTACTGCTAGTACTCTTAAATCCCATTCATCCCTATTCACGCTACAAATCTTTGTCAATGTTGTCTCCAATATCTTGTTGAATGCTTCAACCATTCTGTTTGGTTATGGATCTTAAGGTGTACTCTTCTGATGGTGGATTGCAAATTCTTCAGTCAGGGATGCAACTGTGTTATTGATGAAGTGTGTAACTTGATCACTCATAAGGACCTTAGGGAATCCAAACCTGTTTATTATGTCATCAAATATAAAATGCGCATCTATAGTTGCACTACAGTCCTTGATTGCTCTTGCTTTGGCCCATCTAGTCAGGTATTCTGTCGCAGTGATAATATACCTTGCTTCTGTGCACTTTCCTTGTCGGTTTATAGGTCCCACGAAGTCAATGGCCCATTTTTCAAATGCCTGAAGGGTCATCTGTGGTGCTAATGGAAACTCATCTCTACGGGATGGTTTTCCAACTCGTTGGCATACATCACATGCTATGGTATATTTTTTATCATCTCTGTGTAATGTAGGCCACCAAAGGCCAGTTCACAAAACCTTCTGTGCAATTTCTTTCCTTGCGTAAGGTCCTCCTGCTATGCCTTCATGAGATTCTGCGAGGATCATCGGGCGCTCTGTTTCCATAACACATCTTTGTAGTATCTCATCAGGTCATATTTTATATAGTTGACCATCTATTAGTGAAAACTCTACAGCGCACACCACTAGTTGTTTTTTATGGGAGATTGTATACTCACTCAGAGCCATTCCTGTTGACAGGAACTGGACTATGTCTCTGAAGTGGTCATCAATATTTCTAATGGAAAGAAATTGTGCATATGGTAATGTATCCTCCAGACTGGTAGGTTCTTCACCATATTCCAACCTCAACAGGTGGTCTGGTCCCTTGTTCATTTTTCCTGTCTTAACTATGATCTCAAAATCATACTCTTGAAATAGCAGAAGCCATATGCAGATTCATCCCCCCAACACTGGCTTGTTGACTAGGTACTTCAGCAGGGAGTAATCAATGAACATTTTAAAGTGTCCTCCTAACAAGTAGTGGTAGAATTTTTTCAACGCATGCACCATGGATAGTCCCTCTCTCTCTGTAGTGGTGTAATTAACTTCAACTGTGGATAGCTTCTTGCTGGAAAATGATAATGGATGATCAATGTCCCCTTCTCCAGGTTGTGCCAGTACTGCTCCTAATGCAATGGAAGATGCATCAACATGCACATGAAATTCCTTGCTCCAGTCTCGAAAGACTAGAATAGGAACAATTACCATCTTTTGTTTCAATGTGTCGAAGCTCTGCTGGCATTCTTCTGTCCAACCGAACTGGCAGTCTTTATTTTATAAATTTTCGATTGGCATAGTAATATGCATATATTCCTTGATAAATTTCCTTCAATATCCATTATGTCCTATCCCAGTGTGCAGTTGTTTGACTAAAGTAGGTGGTGGCAAATCAACTATAATTGCAATCTTGGATGGATCCACCAACAATCTTTGCTTGCATACAATATGACCTAATAATACTCCAAATGGTGAGAAGAAGATGCATTTCTTCAAATTCAAAGAAATTTGACACTACTTGCATTTATCCATCATTAGCCTTAAACATTCAATATGATTTTTCAACAAATTAAAAATAGTCCAGTCATCAAAGTATGCTTCTAAAGACTTATGCAAAAAATCTTTTAATGATTCAACCACCACCCTGGAAAAGATGGCTGGGGCATTCTTTAATCCAAATGGCATTATTGTATATTGGTAGAATCCCCAGTCTCTGGTAAATGTAGTCTTATGGCGGTCCTCCTTGTTGATGTGGATCTGATGGTATCCTGAAAACCCATCTGTAAAAGAATATACTTCTTGGCCTCCCATGTTATCCAACACTTCGTCTGTGAATGGTGTAAGGAAAAGATCATGTAGACAAGAATAATTCATCTTCCTAAGGTCTATGAAAATCCTAATCTCACGTGTCTTCTTATCTTGCACTTCCATGGGGATAATCCACTCTAACTCCTCGACAGGTTCAATGATCCCTACTTCCAGCATTCTGTCAAGCTCAATCTTCTCTTTTTCCTTATATTTTGGGTTCAGTCTGTAGGGTATTTTATTGACTAGATTTTCATATGGTTTCAAAGGTATTCTCACCTCTCCCATAGGTCCTTTGATACCCTTCATATCCGTGAACTTGGTCAGGAACAAGTCCTGATACTTGTGCAATAATTATGTGATTTTGTCAATGGTAGCAGTGTCCCAGTAATCTCCAACATTGGAAATCTTTGGTGTCTCCTCTGTCCCAATATTGAATTTATTTATCTTTATCGACTATCCAATGAATGGAAGTTCAACTCCTAGTCCTTCCACATCTCTCTGACCTTCTATTTCTGCAATATTCACCTTCCTTGGATAATCATCTTTGTTGGCATTAATGTTGTAGAAAATATGTAGTTTCTGGAGCGGTGCAGTCCATTCATCCTCTTCTTGCTCCAAAGGGAGGCCATATTCCTCAAATAATTTATGTCTCACCATCTGTAGTTCTTGATCTACTGAAGGAAATTCAATTTCAAACAAAAAGGTGGTTATAAAATTCTGGATCATACCTTCCCATTCTAAAGTGACGAGGCACAACTCTACTTGAAGGTACCAGTTAATCAGGGTGGTATCTAGCGTATTGACGAATCTGTGTACCCATTGTTATCTAGAAACGTCAGTCTAGGCCTCTTCGCAGTTCCATACATGGTCCTTTGGGAATCTTCGACCTATGTATCTTACTTCTCAGCTTCCTACTTGTGCTAAAAACAACATTGTCATCAAAGTTTGACATTGTGTCCAGTCTGTGATATTTCCCTTGTGTGTTCCCCACCATCTTGCTGGTGTGGCTTTCATGGCCTCATCCATTACCAATAGTCTCTATTGTGTTGGTACACTTGTCTCAAATTATGATAAGAAGTTCTCTAAATGGTTTAGCCCATCAAATGTGGGTAGATTACTCACTATTGTGCCAATCCAACAAACTTCTATCGTTAGCCTAGCACATCTTCTTGTAGATACTTCGTACATCTAGTTCTGTCAGTTCTCCAACACTTCTTCTGAGTCGAATGAACATGTGTTGTCACTTTGCCAGCTCAGATTCCCGTCAGTTGTAGGGTTGATATAATCCTATTGTCTGGCTGTTAATTTGTAGATGTTTTCTAGTTCAAATGCGTGGTCTTCTTCTCTGATAGGCTCTGTATATCATGGATCCTCGTCTGGATCCAAAGGTGAAATGACCCTAAGGACAACTTTCTCAAATGTCATGCATATTTCCTTTATATCAACAATAGTAGAATTGTCGAAGGCCCAATCAATTCCTAACAATGCAGGGTAAGGGCTGCTATCATCAACAATTTCAATTACCTCAAAATCTGCAAAGGTTCTTACTCCATCGATATCCACTGGGACATGCTCTAATCATCCAAGTGGGCTGACAGCTTTCTGATTATCCATGTGAATCCTGATAGGGGAATATATCAGCTTGGGTTTTCCCATTAGTTCCCAAGTCTGCTTCTGTTGGTTGTGGAGCCTGATTATCTTCCTGATTTAGAGGTCCTTGCTTTCAGCCGTGTTTATACCCCATGAAGTATTTACACCCCAGAAGTATGTGCACTCTTCCACGCGGGGGAGTACAGAGGGGGGGTACCCCCTCTGCGGGGTCTAGGGGGGCTATCCCCCCAGCGGGGGTTCGGGGGCGAAGCCCCCAAAGAAAAAATTTCCTTGTAAAAGTATATTGTAATTTCATTGTAAATCTGGACCGTTCATTATAAGGTCGCAAATCTAATGGTAGAGATTATGTTAGGGTTTTTTCCCTAGAAGGCAACCCTCTTTTATGAGGGAAATGTATTGCGGTTATGGATGATGGTGAATATTGTATTCTGAGAGAGGAGACTGTGAGAGAAAGAAGAGGAAGTTACAAGAGGTTTTGTTGTACGTTGTATCCCTTCATTTTGTTGGATAATAATAAAGAAAGGACCTGGCAATTTCTCCGGTGGACGTAGCCCACACTGGGTGAACTACGTAAATCTGTGTCTCTCTTGTACTGTGTATCTTCTGTGTTTTATTTCTGCATTTGTTTTATTTTTATTGCTCCGTGGTCCTATTTTTCTAACAGCTTCGTCATGACATTGAACTCTGACCCTAAGTCGAGGACCACATAGTCTATCTCATACTCTCCTATCTGAGCATTCAAGTGTAATTCTTTATTTTTCCTGCTCATTTTTCCAATTTGGTGCACGTCCCTATTCAGTAAGGGGTCTATCTTTCCTAGCTCATATTGCTTGATTAAATCTTGTAATTCTTGTACAACGCCTTTATCTTGAATCAACTTAACACAAGTGCACAAAAATTCCATGAGTTTTCTTACCTACTTCCCTTCTGTTGGCGATGCAGACGGATCAAACTCCTGAGGCATGCCATATTATTTGATTTATGGTTGTCTCTTTGATGAAGATATTTGACCTATTTTGAACTCTTTTCTTGGCTCCTTGAATATCTGTCTTTCATTCTTAGCATCGAACATTGGGGTCTTTTCTGCATCTTTCCTAACTCTGTGGTCATTTTCAATATTTCCTTGGGCTGCTCTGTATTCTCCTATAGCAGCGCCTCCTTGAGTGATAACAACGACTCTAGCATCTTCTCCATGAGGTTCAACATATATCAGTTGTACTTGTGGGTTCTACTGAGGTCCTTGTCTTTCCTGAAGTTTAGCCAACAACACAGGGCATTCCTCTATGACATGTTCAAAGGAGTTACAGTAACTACAGGTTGTATAAGGATTCTAACAATCCATTTCTAAATGTCCTGGTTGCGCACAGTTGTAACAGATTATTTTTCCTCGTTCTCGGCCCATACCTCCTCCTCCTCCTCCTCCTCCTCTGTATCCACCGCTAGAATAGAATTTTCCTCTCCCTGAAGAGTTGTACTATGGAGTGTTTCCTTCTTGGTGTACTTTGCCTTGAATATTCTATATGTCTCTCGACCTTTCATGCATGAGATCATATGCTCTACAATCTCAATCATCGTTCCCCACTGATTTACAGAATGTACAATACAAGTTTGTGGGTGTCTGAACATACTTATGCATGTAGTAGCAATCACCTGAGCGGTGCCTATTTCTGCATACATCGCACTAGGGTAGGTTAAATTTCTTCAAGGGGCTCGATGCCCCTGAGGCCAAGTACTCATGAAATAAGGGATAGTGTTCCTTATCATGGACTTCATATCTGCATCTTACACACCATATATGTTCCCTTTTGTATTTTCCCTTATCTTTCTTCATATCCTCGACTTGTAAAGACAAACTAGTTAGATGTCTCATGATCTGGCTAATGCCTGAGCTAGATTCTCCCATCAGTGTTGATTCAAGCTTCATGGAGATCTACAAAGATTCTACCTGTGATGTAATATTCTATCGCATCAGAGGGACTCTTGTGTGTGGTAACAACGCAGTAATGAACCATTCTTTGTTCTGTTCATCGGGGATCCGAAAAGTTAATCGGCCTGTCAAGGTCTTGAATTTCTGGTCGAACTCCCAAACAGGTTTTTCTACCCTTTGTTTAATCTCTTTTAGTTCTGTAATACATTGTGATTCTAGCTTAGGCTTCTTAAAATCTGCAATCAATGCATTCTTGATCTCATTTATGGGTTTAGGTTGTGCCAGTCCTTGGACAAGTTTCATGTACCAGCTCAGTGCGTGGTCCCTGAGCGTAGTGTTGAACTGGGTTCTCTTGATGGCTTCATCGATGATACTTTTAATGTTTCATGCGGCTTCACACAGGAACCAATGATGATCTGGATCTTCAGATCCATCTCCTCTAGAGATAGGGAGTCTCATTTCATCTACCATAGAGCTAACTAGGATTCTTGTTTGAGTAGATGTTGAGCTACTAGTAACAGTACTCTGAAGATTCTGGTGGTTCTGACTACTTTGACTGCTAAGTAATATTGGGAGAATAGGAGGATTAACGTTACTTACTTCAATAGTCCGTGCAGTTCCTGAGTTTTCTGGCTCGCTTTGGCACAGTTCTTCAACTTCCCCTTCTTCTGTTTTGGTGGGCTCTAGATTCTCTTCGTCGGTTAGCTCTACATATTCTCCACTGTAGAAACCCTCTTCTCCATAGTTTTTCTTAAACAAGTTCTCAAGGTGAACCCCTCATAATACTTTTCCACTGTGTGTATGTCCTACTTTTGTGTCGCTATCGCTGTCCGAGATCTTGAACATTATCCTTTTCTAGTTTGACCAATCTACTGTATCTTCAAGATGTGGTTCTCGTGCAAGAGCATCTTGATTCTTAGCTTCAGAAAGTGCAAAAATTTTCCTCTAGTTCCTTTGAAAAATTATCTCTTGGCTTGGCTATAGGATTATGTTCTATCAACAACAAACTTGGTGATATATCCTCCAATGGTACTATCAAACCAATGATCTACTACTCTAGATATAACGTTGTCAATTCTCTTTACCTTCTAGATCAACGTCGGTGTCCAAACCACATGAGGTCTAGATCTGATCTCAAATTGTGTGTCAACTAACCTAGCCAACCACTCGTGTAGATCCTGATGGATTCCTCCAAAAAAGATCTTGTGAATGTCAGTGAAGATGTATCTTTGTAGCCAATCTTCAGTACTTAGTTTAGGGTTCTTTTTGTAGGTTTCAACAAAGTCCTTCTCTTGATCCTCTATCCACTTCTGAATATTTTTCTTTGATGGGAACCACCTTGACATTGCCTTAAAAATATTCCTGTCCCAGCAATGGAACCATTTGTTGGCACAGGCAAAGACCCAGGGTTCACTCCAAGAGTGCACCAACAAGCTCTAGCTACTAGCCCTTTCAGCAAAACCTATGAAGTAGATGCAGTCTCAACCGAAGAAGTGATGAAGGGGTTGCAGAACAGAGATGTCTACAACCAGGGGAATATCAAGGGGATCTTGTATAACAATAATCTCGGTATTCATATATCATTTACTAGTGAAATATACTCTGCACAACTATAGATCTTGATCTAACACAGTAATGCAAATAATAGTATAATAATGGCAGAGATCAAAGAATTAATCACTCACACAACATAAGATGTATGTGGTTCACCCTCTCTCTAGGGCTACATCCACAGAACTATTCTTATGATATATTAAGATAAATCTTACAGTTCTGATATGTACTCTTGGCTAGAATATCCTCTCTCTCCTTCTGTCTTTCTCTGCCTCCTCCTACACACCCAATTGTAGGATATGATCTTCACACCTAGTTGAAGATCTTACAATACCATAAGGCTTCATCACTTCTCTCTCACAATACAATGACCTCTCACCACAACAATAGATATAAATCAATAAAAATATCATATCATACCCCCCCCCCCAACCCAGGTCCTCTTGACCTTTATTTATACATTAAAATACCTCACCAACAGCCTTAGGTCGAAACCTAGGTGTCAAAACCCTAATTACCAAAACCCTAGGTGTCTAAGACCCTAGGTCAACTTGATCCACTTTTTCCAGACTTTGTGAGTCTGTCTTTCCTTCCTTCTCGTGCAATGCTCCAAAGCATCCAATGGTGAATTTTTCCACTTCCTGAGTCATCCTTGATCCATCTTCCTTTTTTATCTATCATCCTTCATCTCCTCATCTAACGACTTTCTTTTCTGCACTTCGCTCCATCTTTTCTGCTCTTTTTCTCACTTCGACCCAGTGATAGTGACTATGTTTCCCACGAAGTTTGATTTTTACCTTTTCTTCCTTGTTCTCTATTTCCTTTCATAACCAAGGGACAACAACCATCAAATATGGTCATGAGTTTTTAAACAATATGGTTTTGTTGCAATTTAATCGATTTGAGAGATGGGATTGGGCATACTATTGTTGCCTCGTTGTATTGGATTGATAGCTCAACATCGTTGATTTTTATATTCAGATTAATTAGACCTGTAAAATCACAAAAATGCGCTTACATTTTTTTGAATGGTTTGTGTATCCCACAACATCATATGATTTGAAATTGTGATTTCTTCTATTATGTGTTTAAATGGCAAGTCATGATTTTTGAAAATTAAAATATTGATGATTTGGTTTGACTATCCACTATGTTCTATGATTTGGTTTGCAAAGATAGGAACGGGTTCTGTGACAGTATGGTCTCATTACAATTTAATTATTAAATTAAATTAAAGGATGAAATCGGGCATGCTTTTGTGTCAGTGTTTGATTAAGGAAATAATTCATGGAGAATAGTTGATGTGTTCATGCCGAACATAGTGTAAATAAGTGACAGTGTGTTCATTTGGGAATTTTTTTAAAACATTAAGTAGACAAATGAGAAGAGAAAAAACTCTTCTATAGGTTGTTGTGGAAGGAACATTGTCTTGTTTTGATGACACTATGTTAATGACTTAATTGCAAATAGTGAGCAAGTTAATACACATAATTGATTCAATTATACACAATAGTTGTTTAATTGAGCACAATCATTATTTGGTTGGTGTTGGATCTTTTACATTTGATATAGAATCGTTTTATGGATTACTTAATTAATTTTATGAACAATATCCTCTCTCTTTCCCTACCATTATTACACTTTTCACTAATTACAAACCCATCTCCTTCCCATATCCTTTTTTCACTCCCTGTTCCTAAAAATTAATTACAATTAAGAGAATTATGTATTGTGACAGTTTGAAATCGCAGTTTCTTGGATGGATTACAGTGACATGTTACTTGGTTTACATTACAGTTGATTATGTGTTGTAGGTGAGCAGTAACCATGATTCTTTTCCCCATTCATTTTAACATTTTTCGCTCAATACAAACCCCTCACATATCCAATAACCTTGTGCTCACCCCCTGCTCACTGACAACAATTAAGCAATTTGTATGGATTGGATTGCATGAGTCTGATATGTTGTTGAACCAAGATTTATTTCATATTTTTAAGGAGTTTTCATGTATGATTGTTAAAATAACTATTTGCTAATCAATCATGCATGTAGGAATGAGATTTTTCAGCCAAGGTACCCATGGAAGGGGTAATTGAGGAAGAGGTAATTGGAACAGGGGCCCTATAAGGCCTAGATTCTCCATTCACTTTGATGTTGACTCACAAGAGTTAGACCAACTATTTTAGGCTGGATTTTTCAATTGGATTGGGAAAGGAGTGGTCGAACCTAGGCCTAAAAGGCCTCCCTTCCAAGCTCCAGAAGCCCATGGTATTCCCATGCCCCCTCATGTCTCATTTTAATCTGAGGTTCCCAAAAAAGACAGATGGTAAGAGATTGTCTACCCAACAGTCTCCCAACATCATGGCTAGCCCAATTTGTCTTTACCTACTCCCCCTCCTGTCAATAAGATTTTACAATCTGCCCCTATCCACTCACCAATTCAGTCCTCCCATGCTAGAAAAGGGATGAAAACCGAGGCCCACCATGCCCCTAAAAAAGGAAAAGACAATGGTTCCCCTTCCTCACCATCCAATGGCTCTGATAAATCTATGTCCTCCTAGATGCATTTGAGGGACGATTGTTCTCATGTGATCAATGAGATTAGGCCTGAAGGATTGGCACAACGAAGGGAAGATTCAGAGAGATCAAAAGGTTACAACAACAACAAGGGAAATATTGCATCTCAGAGTGGAAAATATGGATTTTAAATTTTATTTTACTTATTGTTGATAACAGTTGACTTCAGAAGTTTTGGACAACATGTTTTTGGATATATGAGTAATATTTTTTTGGAAATAATTTCAAATATCAATGAGATAAATTTTCAAACATGAATGTGATTATGGGAGTCACAAGGAGGGATGTTTTGTTTAATTGACTAGTTATGCTATTATTGTTAAGAGCTAAAGGGGAGTCACAAGTGGTCCCACCTACTAGTTATTATTTATTTAAAACCCTTATTATGATTTATTACTTTCCCCCCTAACTAAAAAGTTGGTTGAGTTTTTTTGTTAACTTAATTAATGAAGTAGTTTAACTACTTCAACCAATTCTAATTTGCTTAAAGGAAAAAGGAAAGGGCGGAAGACGAGGAGGATAGAAGGAGAATCATAATAAGGTTTTCTCTTTGAGTTTGTGTTGAGATAGTTCAGTTTTCATTCATTCCTTAATTGATCATAAGCCTAATTATTTTTTATGATAGAAGGGTATTATTGTAGATAGCAAGATTCAGGGATAAATTACATCATTCAGACACTTTGTTTTCAGAGGTGTTGATCTAAATTTGATAGTCTGTGTAGACTTGTCTGTTTGTGAATTAGTTTTCATGACTGACAAAGGATGTTGTGTAGAGTCGAGTGGGAAACAATATGTGGCAAGATGATCCATGTTTTAGAGTTCAGTATTTACTTATGTCTCTACCTTTATTTTAACAACTGGTATATTCAGAAAATTAAATAAATGATGAATTTTCCAACAAGCTTTTATTCATAAAAAGACTGGCCTAAGAACTTGTAATCAATACTTGTGAGTTAGGATACTATTTTTGATGGCTATAAACATAGGGTGACATTCTCGTCTATTTTGTTTTATCCAAGCATAATATGAAAATTCTTGAGTAAGATCATTCCATATGTTTTCTTCAACATTTATTTGGAAACCATACTGGGGAGGTCTTCAATATCTCTCTGGTTAATTTTATTCTTGATTAGTATCGATACATCTATTTTTCTGATTTTTATTCTTTGACTGTTTTATTTTTTAATGACTGTGCATGTTGCAAGGTAGCCCAATATTGAGCCCGGTCTTCAAGATTAGACCAACATTGCTTTGAACCTATTTAGCACCATTTTGGACACTTCCAATACCCGTGTTGAGCTTAATCATTCATGGGTAGCAACTGAATGAGATATTAGTGGCCAAGAACATTGGGAAGCTAGACGTAGACAACCTAAAAATCAGCAATAACTTTCTTGTTCCTTCAGTTTTTGCCCTTATTTCATGTCCTTAGTCTCTCGTGTTTCTAGAAGAAGAAGAGGCTTATCACATGGTGTCCCTAGACCAAGTTTTGAGGAATACTTGGTCATAGTTGACCATTTGGTAATTTGACTTGCGGAGCTGAGTGCATTTTGTGTAAGGCTTATGGAGCTGAGTGCAAGTCTCTCCAAGAGACTGTAGAAGGATTTGTGTTGAGTGAAGGCAAGAGGGATCTAGCAAGTTGAGAAAATCCTCTGTCCCGTGTGAAGTAAGGGTCATTGAAGCTCCGTGCTATAACTGCTTGACCAAGATAATATAAAGAAGACTTTTTGGATGTAGCCCCAGGGTGGGGTTGAACGATGATCTATGTCCCAGCTAAGGTTGCAGACACCTGATTCCTACAACCACCCTTGCCTCTACCTCGGGTGAGACTTCATCTGCTTCACAGGTGTTGCCGAAAGGGCCGGTAGTTAGGGATTTTTTGGTGTGCTCTTGAGCATTGAACCCTAGGTCTGCCCCTATGCCAACAAATGGTTTCGTTGCCAGGAGTTGGAACTGTGATTGTTGGGAACTGAAGAAGAAGAAGCTTTGTGTGAAATAAGATTTGTGCGTAGATCTGTTGCCCTAGTGCGCAATGTTCTGTTTGACCTATGAAGCTTTGTGACAAGGAATAAAGGTTAGATTTGAAGAAGAGAGGTCGGATATGAAGAAAAAAAAGTCAGATATGTGAAGAAAGAGGTCAAATATGAAGGAAAAAGGTATGATATGTAAGCTTTTTGCTTTGATAAAGGTAAGAATAGTTAAAAGTCTTAGATATGGAAGCTTTGTGCTCTGTAGAAGTAAGATAAGTGAAACTTTTTTTTTCTAAAGCATGGATCTAGGTATGTTTGATAGATTCTATCCTAGCTTCAAAACTAGGTCATTAATAGATAAAAGAAATTTGAATATGAATAGATCTGATAAGTATAGTGATAGATATGTTATACCTATGCATAGAAAGTGTTATCACTCCAAGAAACTCCTTAGGGTTGTAGGCTAAGAATGCTTGGTAACTTAAGAAATTTAATAATCAAAGTATGTGTGGAACAATGGGATAACTGAGAAGGCTATGAAAAGGACAACTTGTTATGCATCTAAATAAACCAGTGCTTTGAGAGACCATATATCAGTTACAGTAGATAACCAAGATGTGAAGAATAACATTCAAGATAACCAAGTACAATGATGCAGGGTCATACAAGAAGGTAAAGAAAGATCTAATTCATATCCATGATCTATATCCAAAGATAACAGATCTGAATAACTAAACTGAATAGAATTAAATACAGAGTAGTGAAATATGTGAGCAAAACTGATATGTAGTAACCAAAGGAGACTGTGATTTTATAACATAACAGAGTCAAAGTACATAGCCAAAGTGTATCCAGGATTGAACCCTGTGTATGTCTTAAGTCTATAGCTTTATATCTTTACATCACAGTTCTCAGATCCTAAAACAATGGATATGATATTCTAAAAACATAAAGTAAACTATATTTACAAAAAACTAGGAAGAGATCCTCAAGATGAGGTCAATCCATATCTAAGAGTAGTAGATTGCCGATGAAGTGCAGTTTTAGCCTCCCAAGACTGTTTGATTTGGTCCTCCAAAGATAAAATTCGAATTTGGTGAAGTGTGCCAAAACCCTGATATTCTGCCTTTGAAAAATATGCCAAATGTAGTTGAAAAACCTCTTTTTGACCTTATCCCTCAAAACTAGCCTTTGAATTAGACTTGATAATTCAACACCTGTCCATTTGAAGTGGTTTCAAACCATTCAAACTCAAAAAATCCCGATCTGGGCAAAAATTCTGTTATTCTGGCCGTGACAGGCTTTCACCAGCTAATTTACCCAAAAATCCGCTCCTTAGTTGGTGAAAAGCGGAGCTTTCAACAACTAACTAGCAAAATTCAAGACGAGTTAGCTAGTGAAAGTACAGATTTTTTAAAATCAAATTTCTCCGTCATGGAGAGTCCATTTTACATGCTTGAATAGTCGATCGACATACAAAAATCCTAATCTTTCCAATGGTGCTTTCAAATTTGCATTCGAATCTCGGGAAGCTAGTCAAATGTTCCCTACAAGATTAGGCATCATTCTTTAAAAAATGCCAGTGCATTTTTTATCGCTAACATATGGCTCCAACTGGGATGGAGACCTCCCTGTGAGGTATCCAAGAACCTGGCAAGCCCTGTGCCTTTATTATTGGGCATGGAGTCATTCAACCTTTACAATTTATCATCTGTCTATTTTCCAAAGTTTGTTGTTGTCTTTCCCAATCTTCTTTATCTATAGCATGTATGCTTCAAACTCCCCTGGAAATGTTGTTTGCACATTGACATGGCATCTGTTGTGGAAATCTCTTCATTAAGAAGAAAAGTGTTGAACATAGGCAGGATGGTGAAATATGTAACCATGGTTTTGAAAATTCCAGGATAACTTCAACCTTGAAATGAGAGTATTGCAGGCAGCTTGAGGTCTTTGACTTTTTTTTTCCAGCATCTTTAGATACAAAGAATTTGTCTTGAGATGTCCTGGTGTGTTGAATCAAACACTTCACCCTACTCGGTTTCTTCAAAGAGCATGATTGCACCTTGTAAACCAATGTCCATCTCTGTTTTGATCTCCATATCAATGCAAGTTGCTCAGTCATGTCATTGCCCTGAAAGGACTCTGGAAGAAGATTTTCAGAAGATAACTAATCCATATTGAATTAGAAGACCAAGCTAGTCACCTAGGTCCTCTGAAATAAAATGTACCAAAACCCAATATATATTTCCACAAATATGGATCGTGGCTGCCTAGCCATGATGAATATAGATATCAGATATCTTCTTCCTCCTATAAGCCCATGGCTCAAAACCTTGTTAATGAATGATTAAGGGTTATAACTTTAGCTTTGCCAGTTGAGAAGTAATCACATGGATCGACTTCGAAGGAAAAATATTGAAGCAACTTCACCGATATTTGAGGATATTGTGTACCGAATTAAAACCTTCATGTTGTTGTAAAATGGAACGACCTTCAGTAATAGCTGCAACTATTGAACTGAAAATGTCATCTGCTAAGACCTATTAGATGCCTCCTTTGCGACCTCTTTAGTCTGAGGATCTTCCACGAATCTTTGATGCTAAGTTTTTCTTGATTTGGTGGTTAATAATTTGATGCTCCCATACCTTTTCAAATACTCCAAAATTGATTTTCTCCAACTTAATTTTCCAAAAATTTATTTCTGTACTTTCACCAGCTAATTCACCTTACGATCTGCTAGTTAGATGGTGAAAGTTCTGATTTTCACCAGCTAACTGGTTATAATTTTTCTCTTTGCACTGGTGAAAGCTCTGTCTTTGGCCAAAAGAAACCTTTCATATTCAAAACTGTTGTTCACCAAAAACTCAGTGTTCTTTTGATTTATCTCCCTGCAAATTTACAACAACCTATCATTCTTGAGTCAATGTTAGATCTGCAAACAAAATATCTACTAGAACTTTCCAAACGGAATGAACTCGAGGACAACAAAATAATGTTTCCTTCACTGTAGGAAGAAAAGAAGCATATGCTCTGGTGTGAATAGGTCAATTAGATTGCCTGCATGTGATAGAATTTTACATAGATTTATCATCTCTGAAAGGCTTTTGTCATGAACTTCAAAGATAACAATAATTCATATGGATTTCCATTCTCAGGAACCTTCTATAGTTAATGAAAGCACACTTCCACCCTCCAAATCCCGCATACGAACAGTACAATCCATACTGCCTGATACCAATACTTGTCTACTCTATGCTCCTTTGCAGTAACCACCATATTATGTGCTTCCAGACAGAGTATAGGACCTGTGTGGCCTGTAAAAGACTATAAAGCCACATTTACACCAATTTTTTGTTGTAATCCGCCTTATTTAACATAAGGATTTGGACTATTCCATATTTTAAATTTTATCTCACCACTACAAAAGCCATATACTAAAGCAAATGATATACTGGAATTCCTTGAAATTGTATGAGTGGAGGAATTGAAATGCAGACCCTCCGGAAGGACATAGTAACATTGTGTCAAGCAATTATCCTACCTAGGGATTCTGCAATTCCTTTGTGCTTTTATTTAAAACAAACTCCTGTTAAAAGTCACCCACTTTGAGAAAGCTTGCTCATTATCTGGGTTGTTCCGCAAATAAGTTCTTAAAGTGCTCAATGCTAGCTTCAACTTTTGCTGTAAAAAAGACATGAATCCTATGCACTGGAATCTTATTTAGCATCGGGTCTTCATAATCACCTTCATGCCTTTCTCATTGAAATAAGGCTATGATACAAAGGAAAAAACCTTCTTTCAAAAAATGTATATGTGGAGTAAGGAATTAGAATAGAGATAACAACAAGAAGTGTAATGAACCAGCTCATAGGACTAGGGCCATGAGCTTCAACAAGAACTTTGTATGCCGTCGTCGATATTGTAGATCCATATACAAAAATAAACAAATACCAGAATGCAATACTGTCCCATATGCATAGATGTTGTATCCATGTGAAAAAATTGATGGCCAGTGCTACTACATTTATCTCAGGTGTATCCAATGTGATTAGTTTTTGCTTCATCCCTTGTCTCAACAAACTGCATGCAAATCCAATATTGATGGCAGTTTCCAATTTATCTCCAGTCAAAACCCAAATCTTAATACCAGCCTCTTCTAGCTTGTTAATGCGTTGAGGAACCCCCTTCTACAGTTTGTCTTGGCATCAGTTGCACCAGCAATAATCAATTCCCTTTCAATTTTATCTGTGACTGTCAAACTATCCAGAACACATCTATACTTCATCAAATCCGCCGCGTGCACATCTTCTGCCTGCAAAATTGAGCATCTGGACTCGGTGTTTGTATGTGGACTTGTAACTGAAAATCCAAAAAGGGAGAACGCCATCTATCAAACTATCTAGAACGCAGCTATACTTCATCAAATCCGCCGCATACACATAGTCTGCCTGCAAAATCGGGCATCTGGACTCAATCCATCCTATTTCAAATTTTGAAGCCAGTTGGTCATCCTATCTATGTCAACAGTCCTCTCCGATTCCTACCATTTCCAAACAGTAGTTGCACCTTTCCCATTTACATTCCTCCTTACCGTCCACTACCACTGAGTTCTGAGAATGACCTGTCTGAGGTCTTGGTTCTGGAAGTAAATGACGCAAGTGGGAGTTGAACCCTGGTCGACGGTTATCTCAACGGAATACTTGCCCTGAGCATGTGCGGCCTTGATGATTGCAGTACGTGAAGAATTGTAGGTGATCAGTTTTCCATTGTCATTCCACCATCTTGGGAGATGATGATCTCTAGTCTAAATTCCATTTGGAAATAGAACTCGGCGCTTGCACTCTGTGATTTGAATTTGCTGCCTGGCTCGTGACTTGACCTGAGCATTGGGATAGAAGAATCTTTAAATCTACAAGTGTTGGATACTAAACTCTGTCTATTTGACACAAAAATAAAACCTGGACCACCTGTAATCTCTTTGACATCATTGCCTCGACACCTTCATGTTTGATCTGTTGATAATAGGCTTGCAAAAACTTGCAACTAGCACTCATCAAAACGACTTAATGATTTGGCATCCAAAACTTATCACAACACATTAGTTGACCAATAAATGGTGTGTGAATCATTGGTACCTATTTCAATGAGATGAATAAAGTATAGAGCTCGGTGCTTGTGATTTGGATGGATGGTTATTTCTTAAATTGCAGGGATATGATGCCCACGAAATTCTCCAGATGTTTATCATGATTTTGCTGGCATGAGCTCACTGTGATGACTGGCTATTTTCTCAAAATCTAGAGATATGGTGCCCACCAAAACACAGAGAATATTCACTAGTCTTCTTGCAGCTTCTGAGATATGACAAACTGGGTTGCAAAATTTCTTCACTAGATCCACTGTTTTGATAATTAAATCGATATGTTCTGGCAACTATATCTTCATGAGCTTTGATACTTGACACTAAAATTTGATTTGATTATATGACTAACCTATGTATGTTCTGTAACTATGTAGGGCACATGAAGCTGGAGCAATGTGGAACTCGATCTTAGCCTTAAAACACGAATTTGTAAAAGCACATAGAAACCTTTTGCCTTGCTGATCCAGAATCGGATCCAGAAGCTTAACAGGGCTTAAAAATACTCAAAAATGAAAGTGCTTGGAATCCGATGAAACTAGTGTCATTACGTCCGACTCGTCTTCCTGATTCCGGCCATATATTTACTTCGTCAAACAAGCTTCGTATGCGAAAGATATCGCATTTTGTCCAAAAACCCAAACAAGCAAAAAAAGGGGATGATTGTACAGTCCGTACAGTGCCACGTGGAATGATGACTGTATAGGCCATACGGCCGTATAGATGATGTGGCAACTCCTAGAGGCAACACATGGTAGACGATGTGGTGTACAGGTAGACAGTTGGACCAATCTATGGGTGACACGTGTCACCACTGTAAGGGTGACACATGTCACCACTGTAAGGGTGACACGTGGCATGGGATGACGTCAGCAGTTGACTGGGAAGGTACAGTGGTAGGGTACATGTCAGGTGATGTGGACCAATCAGTGATTGATGCATGGTATACTTCTATTGGTTGTTGTGGTGCCACGTGGCCCAATCATGGGATTCCACGTGGCACCCTGTGGTTGGTTGATTGTTTATGTAAAATTTATATGGGTTCACTGGGGTCGAACCCTCGACCTTCCTCCGGGTTGTGGACTGGAAGGACTGGGCTAACTGCTAGGTCCATGGGTGGTGCTTACAATGTATATGCCAAAGTTTATATTTGAATTTGGTTTAAGTGCTATTCGGCGGGGGAAAGGGTTGGGGCTTAGCCCCAGCCCACAGTTCAATGTACTATACACACGACCACGGTTTAAAACTTGTGTAGGAGTATTGGATAGGGCTTATCCCTTGGACTTCGGCACCAGTATGTAACCATTTCCATGGGACCCGGGGGCCTATCCCTATTTTGGGTGTAGGTTAGTTGTTAGCCCGAGATCCGGTCCTATGAACCACCACTGAACCAGGAGCCGGATACAGAGGGGCCAACGCACCATAGGGACAACGCTCGGCCACATGGGCCATCCCATATGACTAGGGTGCACGCCAGAAAGATGCTGCACCCTATTTTTAAACAAAATGGGTTTTTTTATATAGTATTTGGATTTTATTTGTTATTAAGCCTGTTTTTAATTGATTTTCTCCATTTTTGGGAGATATTGGGCATTTTTGGAGCCCAAATTTTGGGAGGAAGTTGGAGATGGATAACCAACTTCAAATCTATAAAAACCAGGCCTGATTGAGGCCATGGACAACATAAAAAGTAGAGTTAATTTTAAGGGAAGCCAAGCCAAAGCCATTTTTATGTAGGGAAGCTATTAAGGAGTAGTCGCTTGCGGGCCATTTCTGGGAGCTCCGGACGCCCATTTTGCATGTTGTTTTCTTTGTAGGGTTCTATAGATTTTGAATAACATGAAAAGATCAGTATTGTAGCCAATTGGAACTGCTGCAATGTACTTTTGAGCTTTTGAACAAAAATAAAGAAGCCTCCCCCACAGAGACAAAGGCCCGGAGATGTAGGCAAAGTTGTGTCGAACTCCGTTATCAATTCTTGTGTTATGGTTTGCTGTATATTATTTCATTTTAGATCTGCATATGTGTATATGGCTGTCATAATTCCTCTCTTTTCCTCATTCTTTCGTTAAGATTCTCAAATGGTTAATTAACACATGCAAAATTAAAACTCAACCATAGTCATTAAAAGGTCCGACGGATCACTTGCTGACATTTTTGACCTCATAAATGCAGTTCTGAAAAACCCTGTAACCTGTGAACATTCACAGTCTTCCAGTGTCTATTCCATTGGGTTATGGAGTCTCAAATGTTCTCACTAGAACTCTGCAATCTTTATTCAAACCCAGAACATACATTACTGAAAACAAATAATTGTTGCAAACTGACAAACTGAAAAGAATCTTCAACCATGATTGATGACGAAATCATTCTCTATCTACTCCTACTTCTAACCAATTGTCCTGCCTCTTGTCAAGTGAAGTCATGCTTCCAATGAAGCCATGTGAGAAACTGATTTATTGACATCGTGCTAGATCTTGCCCCAAAAAATAAAGGAAGCCATATCATACAGAAAAGAGGTTTGAAAGGACGATAAATACCATCTTCTTTTGACAAAACTATTTTAACATCCATGCTGCTCATAGAATCTAAATATTCAACAAAAGGGTCATTGAAGTTATGATGAAATACCTCTTTGAGTTGCAGATCCAACTAACTGCAATGCTGCTGATTGCTTTCACTGGTCTCAATGTTGGATGTAGACTGCTTAATCTCTGTTGGAGGAAAATACAAACTCAATTTCTGATCAAAACCTTTCTTCTCCTCTTCACCATAACTCTCTTTGTATCTGCTGCAAACTTTTAGTTCCTACAAATCTTGAAACTGTAGGCTTCCTTCATGATCTTCTGCAAATCTGAAAATGTCACTTGCTGATTTATCAATCTGCTCAACATCTTGAATGTTTTCAGAAGGAATAATCTGATCATCATCTTTAAAGATTTCGAAAGAAACAATCTGATCATCATGACAGTCATGTTTAATAGATGAATCTGATACAATGTTAAGTGCATCCCCATGGCTATCATAATGTGGATCAACAATTTCTGGATACTGAAGAGTATTCTCTATAGCAGTGTACTCTTCATGAACATCCGAATCTTTAGTAAATAAATGAAATTCATGACAACATTCAGGATAGAGAAGATCATCTGGAAAAAGTTCTTTACAAAAGGAATTAAAGGCTGAATGAAAATCTGTCAAAGAACTAACATTTGCATTAGGAAGAGACCGACACCATTCACGAGCAATTCCCTCTAATGAGAAAAAGAAGAGTCAGATCTGAACATCCTCATGTACAATTTCAAGTTGATGAATAAAATCATGAAAATCCAACAAGCGTTCAGCTGACACTTCCCATTCTTCTCCTCGAAATCTAGGAAGGCTGTGTTCCCATTCATCTCTGCTGGGCACTGGATTAGGGAAACCAACCATTTTTGAAAAATCATAGAATGCATACCTCTTAGATAAGATCTTGTTCATTTCATACCAATGGGGTCACCAATGGATTTCAGAACAGTGGAGTCGCCACCGAATTCATCCTTCATGGAGTCACCAGATAGATGATTACAACCAATGTAGTGCCAACCTTTATCTATCATCAAAGATCAGATCTATGTCGTCTCCTAGGGAAGTTGATCTTCGATCTCCTCTCCCCGGCAACGGGGCCAATTTGTTATCACTCCAAGAAACTCCTTAGGATTGTAGGCTAAGAATGCTTGGTAACTTAAGAAATTTAATAATCAAAGTATGTGTGGAACAATGGGATAACTGATAAGGCTATGAAAAGGACAACTTGTTATGCATCTAAATAAACCAGTTCTTTGAAAGACCAGATATCAGTTAGAGTAGATAATCAAGATGTGAAGAATAACATTCAAGATAACCAAGTACAATGATGTAGGGGCATACAAGAAGGTAAAGAAAGATCTAATTCATATCCATGAGCTATATCAGAAGATAACAGATCTGAATAACTAAACTGAACAGAATTAAATACAGAGTAATGAAATATGTGAGCAAAACTGATATGTAGTAACCAAAGGAGACTGTGATTCTTATAAAAAAACAGAGTCAAAGTACATAGCCAAAGTGTATCTAGGATTGAACCCTGTGTCTATCTTAAGTTTGTAGCTTTATATATTTACATCACAATTCTCAGATCCTAAAATAATGGATCTGATATTCTAAAAATAGAAAGTAAACTATATTTACAAAAAACTAGGAAGAGATCCTCAAGATGAGGTCAATCCATATCTAAGAGTAGTAGATTGTTGATGAAGTGCAGTTTTAGCCTCCCAAGGTTGTTTGATTTGGTCCTCCAAAGATAAAATTCGAATTTGGTGAAGTGTGCAAAAAATCTGATATTCTTCCTTTGAAAAAGATGCCAAATGTAGTTGAAAAACCTCTTTTTGACCTTATCCCTCAAAACTAGCCTTTGAATTAGACTTGATAATTCAACACCTGTCCATTTGAAGTGGTTTCAAACCATTCAAACTCAAAAAATCCTGATCTGGACAAAAATTCGGTTATTCTGGCCGTGACAGGCTTTCACCGGCTAATTTACCCGAAAATCCGATCCTTAGCTGGTAAAAAGCGAAGCTTTCACCAACTAACTAGAAAAATTCAAGACGAGTTAGCTGGTGAAAGCGCAGATTTGTTAAAATCAAATTTCTCAATCATGGAGAGTTTGTTTTACATGCTTGAATAGTCGATCGACATCTAGAAATCCTAATCTTTCTAATGGTGCTTTCAAATATTCATTTGGAGCTCGGGAAGCTAGACAAATGTTCCCTACAATATTAGGCATCATTCTTTAAAAAATGCCAGTGCATTTTTTATCGCTAACAGAAAGAATTTTGGTAGTAACCAATGGATGCAGGATCCTAGAAAGAAATTTTTGTAGGCTAAACATTATGATCCTAGCACACAGTGCATGAAAAGTTGGGGATCATTGAAGAGAAAGAGACGATTAAATCTTTGTTACAATTGCAGAAGGCCCGGACATCTTGCTAAGGAATGCCTTGGGTGAAGACCCAATTGTCTTTGTTGTAAGGCTATGGACCATGAAGTACTGTATTTCCCTAAAATGATTGCTAGACTTGAAAAGTTGAATATAGAGCAAGAAGGAGATCAAGAGACTCAGATTATAGAGGAACCCCAAAAAAAATTAGAGAAAGTATTGATGAAAATGAAAGAAACCCTTAATGATCACAGAGACCTCAGCTTATTAGAAATCTTCAAGAAGAAAGAATAGATTGAAGTAAGAATAAGAGACTTCGACATTGACTGTGTTTTGGATGAAGAAACACTGGTGAACATTATGACAGAAGGAACCTGGAAAGCTATAGGAATACCTGACATGACCCTTTCATTAGGAGGAATAGGGTTATTCAGAGGAAAGCTGGTAAACCTATGGCAAAAGCTCACTCAAATATCTATGAATGTTCATGGAGCTTCGACAACAAAATATTTTGAGATTGTTAAGTTCGTGGAGAACAATGCCTTGTTTACTATGTTACTATGTAAACTTTGGATTGAGAAAGATCAAGCCAGAAAATAGGAAGCAGAAAAGGACCTTTAACAACAGAGACAATAGTTAAGAGACTTCATGACTAGAAGGATCACACAATTGATTGAAGAACGAGAGAATAGATCAAGGGTTCTTGACCCCGGGAACATGGATGAAGAAGTTGATATACTTCTAGAAGAACCACAAAGGACCAAAAAATATGTTGGACAAGTAATACCCGTGGATCTGAAGAAAGAATCTTAGCACTGCAAAGTTACCATGCCAAGAGAAGAAAAGAATCAGAATGAAAAAAGCATGACCGAGACGAAGCTCACTGGGAAGAAGGCTAGAAAACTCATGAAGAAGAAAACAAATTTGGAGAAATTACAGAACATTCCAGAAGAAACCCCACAGAAGGGAAACATGCGTAATTTGAGCTTCACCAAGATAACAAAATAGTGACGTATGGCACTTTGTCATGTCGAAGTAATATAACCGTTAGAAGATGATATACCCGTTCCACTAATGGCCTGAACGACTTAGAAGAAAGTTATGACCTATTACCTGACCATTAGACTATGCCATAATGGAAAGATCAAGAGTTAATGGACCCTCCTATCCGTTGCAAGCAATCCATTACAACTTTACTTACTTATTCTGTCACGCCATGCCTGGAAGACACTTTTGCCAATTGAGAACTTGATCTCACAGAATACTAGAAGGAACAATAGAAGAGGGAGATGAATTAGTTTAACTCCGTAAGATCACCGACATAGTTGAAGTTCTTCTTCGGAATGAAGAAGAAGCAACAACGTAGGTTACATAGGCCCTATAGAAATCATAGGAGGAAATCATAGAGCAGGGCCAATATACGCAGCAAGAGAAGTATGCCATCCTAGCAAAATTTGAAGATGACAGAGAGAAAATATAGAAAAAAAAAGGAGCAGCTACTCGCGAAGCCGATTGGGATCAAAGAAGCAGTCAACAAATCATTTCACTCTATGGCTAGCTTAGAACATAAGGTAGAAGAACCCATAGAATGCCAAGTAATGAAGCTTGCTGAAGTCATTCGGCAACTGCAACAAAGAGTAGTAGAACTAGAACTCCAATCTCTACCGAGTACTCCACAAGAAGAATGTGACCAATGAGAAGTGAATGGATGAAGTATAGTAGAAAGGATTAAGGCACTTACTGAAGAATGTAAGAATTTAAGTAGTAGAAGTGTGCAGATACATGAGAACCTATCCAAGAACCCTAGATTTCATAAATTGGAGTCACAACTCCAGGAGGCGAAGTACCAAGCCGAGAAGTTATAGGTACATTTGAAGGCCCTACTGACCACAGAGAAAATGAAGAGGTCCCACGAATAGTGCGTCATGAAACAACACATTCATATGATCCAGAGCAAGGTCATGGAAGTGATCCAACAACTTCAACCTTTGCAAGATAGGTCATGTCAACTATTCTTAGAGATTGAGAGCCAAGGGATAGACCTGAACAGGTCATGAACACAGTAGAGAAGCGCTTAGAAGAACCAGTTAGAAATGCAGTCATTCAGGAGTTTGTCGAGAAAGAAGCAGTAGCAAAGTAATAGGTTGAAGTAGCTCGAGCGAAGCTCGAGGCCTTCGAGGTAGATTTACCCAGATAAGAGTGACTCGAGATGAGTCACAGGTGAGTCTTGGGGGCCTGTTGGCCCTCGACCAAGTTTTGAGGAATACTTGGTCATAGTTGACCGTTTGGTACTTCGACTGCCTATCAAAGACGGAGTGCATAATGAAGCGGAGATCATGGGATCTCGCCACCTTTTTTGGAACCTTTTTGGGTTTTTTTGGGAATATTTTAATGGGAAAGGGATGTCAACCCTTGTTTAGGCCTTTTTCTATGTATAAGTAGAGGTCTAGGCCATGTAATAAAAGAGGCCCTGTCTAGTCAATGGCTTAGTGCATAAGTTGGATCTATGTGATTAGAAGTTTGTGTGACTGTAAGAGCTATGTGCATGCTATAATAAGTACTGAGTGCACAGAGTGTGAGAAGTCTTAGTGCTTGGATCTACCAGGGGAAAGAGGATCTAGCAAGTTGCGAAGATCTATTGTCCTATGCGGGGTAGGATCTTGAAGGCTTAGTTCTAGTAGTGGGATTTGTGTGATCAAGTATCGTAAGGCTCTGTGCATTTTGTGTAAGACTTGCGGAGCTGAGTTCAAGTCTCTGTGAGAGACTGTAGAAGGCTTTGTGCTGAGTGAAAGCAAGAGGGATCCAGCAAGTTGCACAGATCCTCTATCCCATGCAAAGTAAGGGTCATTGAAGATTTGTGTTGTAACTGCTTGACCAAGATAATATAAAGAATACTTTGTGGACATAGCCCCAGGGTGGGTGTGAACCATGATCTGTGTCCTAGCTAAGTTTGCAGACACCTGAGTCCTACAACCACCCCTGACTCTACCTCAGGTGAGACTTTATCTACTTCGCAGGTGTTGTCGAAAGGGTCAGTAATTAGGGCTTTGTTGGTGCGATCTTGAGTGTTGAACCCTAGGTCTTCCCTTGTGCCAACATCACTAGAAATTAATCATATTGCTGAAATAGGAAGAAGGAACACTACGTTATCTACCCAACAAAGTGATCTAAGGAGAACTTTGTTTGATTCTTCGAGTTCATATTTTTATCCTTCACCTATCATCCACAAGATGGCATCTGGTGGTGGCTATGGTGGAACTCGAAGTGCTTCCTCTTCTCATTCTTCATCATCATCAATGATTGGTAGCTTATATAGCCACCATATCCCTGTCCAATCTATGAAAAATCCCACCGAATTCATTAAAAGGTATGGGATTTTTCACTTTGAAGAAGACGCCACAACCACACCATGTCATGTTTCCTCTCCTCTTAACCTAGCACCTGCTACTCATCCACTTCATAAATTCAAATAACATCTTCCCAGGTTTTCAGAAAATAACACTATCACTACAAACAAACACATGCTGGCATTTTATAATTCTTGTCACAACATAGGGGCCAATGAGAACGATAATTGCATGCGCTTATTCATCAATTCCTTGGAAGGAAAGGCTATGGATGATTTCTTTGACCTTCCTCCTAATATTCTATCTACTTGGGAGGAGTTAATCTATTGGTTCAGATCCACTTATGGGAAATCTACAAGCCCAGCCGAGAAGTTAATGGAATACACTAACATCGCCTATAAATATGGTGAACCCATCAAGTCCTTCAACTTTTGTTTCACTGATTTATAAAATAAATTCCTTGAACTCATTCGACCTCATAAACAAGTTGGTTTCATGCATTAATACAATGCATTACCCTCCCCCTATCGTCATAGGATTGAGAAAAAATCCATTAATAATCTTGGTTCCGCTATGCATACTTGTTTAGAGTATGAAGAACAACTTGAAAGAAAGGGTCATCCCTAGGGAGAATCGGTTAAACATAAAGACATGTCCACCCTCTTACAACTAGTACAAGATATGAATAATCGTATGATAGCATATGAGTGAAAAGGAACTGTCTCCCCTCTCACCCCTGAAACTTCATCCTCTTTTGCACCCCCCTTTAGGAATCCAATTGAAAATAATTTTCAGCCTAAAGCTATCTTGCCTCAAAGTTGGTGTACCTTTTGTGATGAACACCATAAGGAAGTGACATGTGAGGTAAGGAAGAGTGCCATAGATAATATATTTGGTAAAAGACCATAAACTACCATTGTTTTCCTAGATTTCGTAGAGCCAGAAGAGGTCATGATAATCAATACTAGGAATAGAGCCTATGCTCCCAATGGAAAATTTGGCCCTCCCCACAATTCTTCTATCCCAAGCTCATCCTCACCCATGACTATTGTCTAAGTTCCTAATGTTACTGATAGTCAAGGAACAACTTCCCCTATCCCCTCTTCCAAGTACAATATATTGAATCGGTTTGCCAATATCAAAGAAGATGCAACCTTTCTGGGCATGGTTGTTGTCCCTGAACAACATATGCATCTAAAACAATTCATATAAGGAAAAGATTCCATCGTAGACAACCTCTCTGAAGAGTTGAACAAAGAGGATTCATTTGTAAATAAAATAGGTGTACATAACTTTAGATACCCTGTAAAAAATCCCCCTTTTTATATTTCTGTAAACATTATGGATAATATCTCCCATTGTTACCTCATTGATGGTGGTTCAGGCCCAAGTGTGATATCAAATATTATTATGGAAGATCTAGGATTGTCTTGTACAAATGAAAATGCCATAAGCATGCTCTCCTATAATAGTCTACCAAAAATGACCATAAGTGATATTAAGGATGTGACCTTAGTTTTGTGCGCACACCCTGAAATAAGGACGACCCTTAGTATTCAGGTAATCGATATACTAGTAAGAAATTACTCAATCATCTTGGGAAGAGATTGGAAAGCTTTAATAGGTGGATACCTCTCACTCGAAGAAACACATTTATCTGTTCCTTGGAATGGTAAAAACATTATAGTCCTTAGAGAGGGAATGATTTCACCTTTACATAGAGAGTGTCCCACAACCTAATGTAAACTATATTGAAGAGGACCTAGGAGTGTATTCCATATTTGTTGAGGAGGATAATATTCCCTTGGAACAAATCGATTTAGATGACGATATGTGGCATATGCACTTTCATGGTTCATGCTCTAATGAAGGTAATGGAGTTGGCATTATCTTGATTTCACATGTAGGGAAAATTCATAACTTGTCTTATAGGTTAGAGTTTTCTTGTACGAAAAATATCGTTGATTTCGAAGATTTATTATTCGGCATTGAAAACGCCTATAATCTTGGTTGTGGTTACCTTATAGTTTTTGGAGATTCTAATCTTTTTGTGAACCTTGTACGTAATATATACTCTCCTAGCAACAAGTTGATGAAACAATATACCCAAATTTTTCGGGCACTTATCTCAAACCTATTATCTTTCAACATCACTCATGTTAAGAGGGAATTGAATTCAGTGGCTAATCGATTAGTTGTCTTTGCAGTTTCCCCTAATCGACAACTTTTTCCTCATAGACCTAATTGTACTTTTAAATCTCTATATCATCCACATATCCCTGACAATATAGAGTCTCAACAGGTTTTCCCTAATGATGAGAGAATTTGTGCTTTCATTCAAAATGAACCTCTTAAGCCCAAGGAAATCATATCCATGAAATATGACAAGATTCCTCAGGGATTGACTCCTCTTGAGAGTTTTTTTTCATTGAGTGATGTAGGAAATAAAGAAAAACAGAAAGAAGAGGAGTCGGAAAGGAAGGTGGGTGAAACCATAGCCTTGAACATTGGGACACCCGAGGCTCCAAAGAATGATAAAATAGGTGCCCAATGTTTTGATGAAGAAGAAATGAAATTTTCCAAGCTACTTGGTGAATTTCAAGATGTTTTTTCTTGGTTTTATCAGGATATTCATGGTTTTGATCTTGGTCTTATACAACATGCCATCCTCATCAAGGAAGGAATAAAACCAGTTAGGCAAAAACAAAGACCTATCAACCCTGCACCGAAAGCAATTATTCAAAAAGGATTGGGAAACATCTTGAAGGATGGTATCATCCTTCCAGTCAAGTGTTCTGAATGGGTTTCAAATTTTGTCCCTGTATGGAAAGTCACTGAACATATAAGGTTTTTCGTTGATTTACACGTAGTTAAGAGGGCTCCCTAACATAGAAATGATTTTGCAGAAGATCACAGGGTCACAGATGATGCCCTTACTTAATGTCCTTTTCAGTTACAATCAAATCGAGGTAAAGAGGGAAAATTCTTACAAAACCACCATTATCACTGATTGGGGTACCATAAATTATGAACGTATGATTTCTGATGTAAGTACCACTTTTAAAATACCTATAGAAATAACTCTTGATGAATCGATCCGTATTCGTATCTATCTTGATGATCTAATTATATACATTAAAGGGTTGTTAGTTACATCAGAGTTTTAAGTGTTATGCCTGGGTCCTATCAAGATTGATTTTGTCCTAAGTACTAACTCTTACATTCTAAAAAAATTACGGTTATCCTGCAACACTAACAATTCTCACTTGAAATATTACTTGGGACCAACTTGAAAAGTTCTAACGCTGTTTGGGTTTTCTGTATATTAGTAGTCTAGCTCTGCTTTCTTTTCTATCACTATTTTTTGTTTCGTCATTATAGTAGTTTGATTTCTTCTTTCCTATTTTGACAATTTCATACTGCCTTTCTTTTCTGTCACTTTATTTCTGATGTTTTAAATTCCTAAATTTTAGTTATGTTATGATTTTTATTTCTTTTTCATATTTAAGTTGATTTTGGTCAAGAATAAGATGTTGGATCAGTTCTGTCACAGTGACACTTATGAAAAATATTGTTAGTCAATAAAAATCAATATTACACAGTTGTTATGATGTTCCCCTGAAATAACTTGAATTTTCTCCCACTTATGCTTTCCATTTCTCCATCCATTTGAGAATTTAAAAGAACAAGTCCATAATTTTTCTCCTTGAAATAAAATAGCATATTCTAGTTGAACAATTGTGCACACAGTGGTAAACCCCCTCATACTTTATATTTTTCATGAGTTATTCCCAAATTCCCAGTCATTTTTCTATTAAATCCGCTCACTTCCCCTTGTTGCATAATCTTCCTGGTTATATCTTCTTGACCTGTTGTTGTTAGTCTACAAAACCATGAGTTATGAGTTCTAAATCTGTTGAAAACAAATTTCCATATGGAGTTGCCAGTTTATTGACGATAAAAATCGCAACGAATATTTTTCCCGCAAAGTATTGCTAAATCCTATTATTATAACCTAAAGAGATATATAATACGAGTAGGTGGGACCCTCTTGTATATTGAGAGATCGAATATGATTCTTAGTTCATGTTTATGCTACTATTCGACACTGCTTACAAGGTTCTACATGATTGATGAAATCTTGGTTTTATTAAAATGGATAATTCTTTTTATGTGTTGTTTCTAATTTCTCTAAGCTTTAAATTCCATATTGTGAGAATGGATTATATCCACTATTATCACATTTCTATTAGCGCCATGATCTGTTACATGTTTCACCTGCACAAAACGCATGTTAGTCATGACAAAATATAAAATAAATATGGAACAAATCCAATGGGAAAAAGGTTATCCTACACTATGCTATGCTATGATACATTATATGCAAATTCATTTAAAGGGATTGTTGTTAGTCCTAGATAGAAAAGTTAGTGGCTATACAATTTATAGAGTTATATGAAAACATGGTGGATATGCGTTATGGTATAGTTGGAAATGGTTAAGGGTGATATGGGTGGTGCATTTGAAAAATGATGGATGTTGAGTTCGATGCATAGATTAATTAAGCAGATTAATGGAAGGCTGGTTGGAGTGTCCTAAGGAATCGAATGAATGTAGGATGGAGGCAACGTGCATTTACTGCAAGTCACTCCATACCCCTTTCACTAGACGTCACCCTAGTTTGGCTATTGTTCAATTGTGTTTTTCTGTGGTTAAGCTCCAATTTTCAGGCAAGGGAAGAACCCCTCAACCAAGCTCACGTTTTTAAGGATTTTGGTTACAACTATGTCTTTTTCACCATCCATGAACTCGCTCTGGTTATGAAATAGATATTGGCTCGATGAGGTATGGGTATGTGATTTTCTTAAGACTATGATATTTCTCTGGAATTATTGGTTTGTGTGGTTGAAGTCACAGTTTCATTTATCATTTTGAGTGCTAGAAGCCATGAAGACTCTATGTCATCCTTATTGGTTTTGGTTGAAGGGTTTCAGATTGGTTGGCTGTCTCCACACTTTTCTTGTCACCATACCCAGTCATTTTGCTAATTATGGGGTTGTTGGGTTTGAACCACCTTGTGTCACTGCGTATTGTTTCACCTGGGTATGGGTTCGTTCATGCTATTGATGTTTGTGCAGTGGGTTCTGATGGATATTATGCCAAGGGGCTTTCTTAAGGTTGATTTCTATTTATTGACTCTGTTTTATCTCAGCATTATTCGATTTGATTAGGAAAACCACAAGGGTTATACCCTGCATGTTCTTGGTGTTATTACAGACCAAAATGAAGCCTTTGATCCTCTATTCATAGTCTCTACTATCTCTTGAGTTGTCACCCTGTCTGCGAAGTTGTTGGTGGTATAACCTATGTGTCCACCATATGGTCTCAAAGGTTCTCACCCATTGTTGGGGGTCGACTCCAGTTCCCCCGTGTTGGTCCACAGAGAGAACCCTTGATTACTCAAAGTGAGGTTTTTGATAAATGGAGCTTGTTATATCCTATCAGATATATTGTTGATTGTTATGAGTTAGTGGTGTATCGATGACGATGTTCGATTGTTGGCTTGTCTCTTTTGATTATGTTGATAGTGGTTTTGGTTATTGGTATTTAACCACTACATTGGCTATTATGACAGTCGAATCGATAGATCAACATGGTTAATTGGTTGATTGGAGAAACGATATTGAATACACAGTCACTGTATTTTACATTGTAATTATTGAATTGTTAACCCAACACTAGTTTATAATTGATTAAATCGCAGCGATGCTTTGTGCATGATGCGTTGGTATGTGTGGCCTTCCTACAACATGTTAGGTTGAGTTGATGGTTTTTGTGACTATGTGTTTTAAATTTCCAAATCAGAGTATTGCAATCATGATAATTGTGGCATGGCTATCCACTGTATATGCTATGGGTAGTGTTTGATTGCACCATCAAAGATGGTCACGTATTTTTAAACAATATGGTTTTGTTGCAATTTGATCGATTTGAGAAATGGGATTGGGCATACTGTTGTTGCCTCGTTTTATTGGATTGATAGCTCAACATTGTTGATGTTTAGATTCAGAGTAATTAGACCTGTAGAGTCACATAAATTATCTTGTGTTTTGTTGAATGGTCTGTGTATCCCACAACATCGTATGAGTTGAAATGGTGATTGCTGCTACTATGTGTTTAAATGGCAAGTCAATATTTTTTGCAAATTAAAATATCGATGATTTGGTTTGACTGTCCACTATGTATGTTGATGAATATCATGAATCGTAGCAGAGATAGGCATAGGTTCTGTGAAAATATGGTCTCATTACAATTTAATTATAAAATGAAATTAAAGGATGAAATCGAGCATGCTTTTGTATCAGTGTTTGATTAAGGAAATAATTCATGGACAATGGTTGATGTGTTGATGCCGAACAGAGTGGAAATAAGTGACTGTCTGTTCATTTGGGAATTGTTTTAAAACATTAAGTGGACAAATGAGAAGAGACAAAACTCTTCTAGAGGTTGTTGTGGAAGGCATATTGTCTTGTTTTGATGACACTATGTTAATTATTTAATTGCAAACAGTGAGAAAGTTAATACACATAATTGATTGAATTATACATAGTAGTTGTTTAATTGAGCACAACGATTATTTGTTTGGTGTTGGATCTTTTGCATTTGATATAGAATGGTTTTATGGATTACTTAATTAATTTTATGAAAAATATCCGCTCTCTTTCCCTACCATTATTACACTTTTCGCTAATTATAAAACCCCTCACCTTCCCATATCCATTTTTCACTCTGTGTTCCTAAAATTTAATTACAGTTAAGAGAATTATGTATTGTGACAGTTTGAAATCGCAGTTTCTTGGATGGATTACAGTGACATGTTCCTTAGTTTACATTATAGTTTATTGTGTGTTGTTGGTGAACAATAACCATGATTCTTTTCCCCCTCATTTTAACATTTTTCTCTCAATAAAAACCCCTCGCATATCTCAGAACCTTTTGTTCACCCCATGGTCACTGACAACAATTAAGAAATTTGTATGGATTGGATTGCATGAGTTTGATATGTTGTTGAGCCAAGATTTATTTCATATTTTTAAGGAGTTGTCATGTATGTTTGTTAAAAGAACTATTTTCTAATCAATCATGCATGAAGGAATGAGATTTTTCAGCCGAGGTAGACATGGCAGAGGTAATCGAGGAAGAGGTAATTGGAACAGGGGACCTAGAAGACCTAGATTCTCCATTCACTTTGATGTTGACTCACAGGAGTTAGGCCATTTATTTTTGGCTGGATTTGTCAATTGGATTGGGCAAGGAGTGGTCCAACCTAGGCCTTAAAGGCCTCCCTTCCAAGCTTCACAAGCCCCTGGTATTCGCGTGCCCCCTCATGTCTCATTGCAACTCGAGGTTCTCGAAAACAATGGATGGAAATATATTTTCCACCCAGAAGTATCCCAACATCGTGGATAACCCAATTTATATTTACCTGGTCCCCCTCATATCAATCAGATTGTCAAAGATTCCCCTATCCACTCACCGGTTCATTACTCCCATGCTAGTAAAAGGTTGAAAACGGAGTCCCACCATGCCCCTGACAAAGGAAAATCCATTGCTACCCCTTCCTCACCCTATAATGGCTAAGATAAATCTGTGACCTCCCGGATGCATTTGAGGGATGATTGTTCTCATGTGATTAGCGAGATTAGCCTAAAGGCTCAACACAACCAAGGGAATATTCAGAGAGATCAAAAGGTGACAAAAACAACAAGGGAAAGATTGCATCTTAGAGTGGAAAGTATGGATTTTAAATTTTATTTTATTTATTGTTGATAACTGTTGACTTCAGAATTTTTGGAAAACATGTTTTTGGATATATGAGTAACATATATTTGAAAATAATTTCAAATATCAATGAGATAAATTTTCAAACATGAATGTGATGATGGGAGTCACAAGGAGGGATGTTTTGTTTAATTGACTAGTTATGTTATGATTGTTAAGACCTAAAGGGGAGTCACAAGGGGTCCCACCTGTTATAACCCTATAATTCATAGGATCATCTGTTGACTGGAAATTTTTCACTCTGGGTGTACAGGTTGGCAAATAATATTTCATCTCTGCAAATTATTTTCAAGGGAAACAATGCACAAAAATCCGCATAATGCACTTATAATAAGTTCTGGAGAAAATATGACTTTGCGCTCACAGAGTAAAGACAGTGCATAAATGAACGGTTTAGAGGTTGGCGCTAAGATCTACGGCCCACAAGATTTTCCGGACCCCCCCCGACTGTTCTACCTTTAACGGCAGGGGGGGGGGTCCGGAATCGGGTATAAATAAGGTGCACATCTGAACATATGAGAGGTTGGCGCATAGATCTACGACTGAGATTGAATTTCGGACCCCCCCGACCGTTCTTCTTTTAACGATGGGGGGGGGGTCCAGAATGAGGCAAGTTTTTCCGGCGGGCCCTATCCCAACGCGTTATCCATCCATTGCTTCAGGCCTCCTCTGATCCAGGCTGCATCCTTCATTCACGCTGCACCTATCAGTTTCCTCACCCTTCATTCATTCACCCCTTCGCCAATCTCGCCCGCCCATGAATAATCAAACTTAGGAAAAACACAAAAGAGCAATGGGTTAGTTAGATTAAAATAATAATAAATGTTAGTATAGTTAGTTTAATAAGTATGTTAGTTTTTTGGATTAAATAAAACAATTAAAAAATACAAAACATATTAAATATAAAAATAAAATACATAAAACATAAACAAAAAACAAACATAAAATAATTAAACAAAAACCAAAACATATAATATAAAAAACAAAATATAAAAACCAAAAAACAAAACAAAATATAATACAAATTATATTACATAATTTTTTTTTAATGAAAACATAAAAAACATAAAATAAAACACATATAACAAAAACAAAATTCAAAAAACACAAAATAAACATAACACATAAATATAAAACAAATATTAAAAAAAACAAAAACATAAAAAATGAAACTAACCTAAGTCCTACCCCCCTCATAAATCACTCCCGCTCACATCAAACTCCACGCACATTTCCATACACCTCACGTCCCATCCTATTCGTATCAAAACAAATCCACGGCCCTTAAATTTTCTGGACCCCCCCTCACCATCTGGACTTTAACGAGAGGGGGGGTCCAGAATAATGGTTTTTCAATACCACCCCCCCTCCACGTGTCATGAACCTATTCCAGAGGACCCCCCCCCAAAAAAACCGCTTACCACCTCAGGGGGGTCCGGAATACCGCTTTCACGGAAAAAAAAACCGTTTTTTTCATATTTTTGCCATTTTTTGCCTGTCTCACCATGCCTTCTTTCAAAACGGATTCTGGACAAACGAAGACGGATTTTAAAAATACAAGAGAGGTTTTTTCTCATCACAGGCTGAAGAACAAAAAACTCTCATTTTTTGTAACGGAGCTACGAGAAGGGAGAATCAAGGCCATCTTCGAGGCTCTTTTTTCCAGATTTCTTCTTTTCTGTTACAGTCTCGATCTTGCAAGAGCTGTTACGGCCATATGGGGATGAATTTGGCGAAACCGAAGGAGGTTTTTTTCCATAACATGTCCATATCGAATAAAATCCTTCATTTTTTTCCCAGGTGTCATTGGTGAAGAGAAACACACGTCTGTTCGGACCCCTTTTTAGCAGAAAACCGGTCCATCATTCATGGCAGACAGTTCCAAATTTTGTGGGATTTGTGGCTATTTTTGGCCGAGGCGGTTGAAACCAACTCTGAAAACTTGTTGGGGATCTCCCCTATTTATTCAGAGATGATTTTTAATGTAAGGGTGGTTGATTTCACGCCAAAGAAGGCTAAGAGCACTGTAACTTCTATGAGAGATTTTCCAGAAATATAAAGAAACGTTTCACAGGATTCCTGTATGTTAGCTATTGGTGAAGTTTTTCCCTCATCATTGAATGTGTATCTATATTTGTTATCATTGTGTTGGCTGTCTTATCTTTTAAAAGGAGTTAAAGTTACAGGATTTATCTGTGCATACCCTGTTTTCTGACTTTTGAAAAATCTAAATGTTTGTCTTCTGATATTGTGGTGAAGAAATTCTTAAATGCTTCTTTACTATGATTGATAATCTCACATTTTCTGCTAATCCATCACTTATTCCCAAAGAATCCAATAGTTTCATTATCTCGCCCTATGAAAAGACTTCTTATAAACTGTTGTTTGATCTCTATATTTATGAACAGACCCCATAGCCCAATGGTCTTCTTTTGTTGTCTCAACCAGAAAACTCCAAGAACGTATCCTATTCTGCATAGCTAGCCTAATATCCTCTTCCAGCAAAGTTATATCAAACTGAGAGATCCCTCTCTGAGTCTTGGAGGGCTAGATCCCTGACTCGAAGCGGTTTTTATGTTGCCTCTCTGACTGCCTCCGCAGCCTTGGGAAAATTACAGAGCGCTAACAAAATGGTGACTCCACTGGGGAAAGTTCCCCAATAGTACACTCCAAAGCTCCAGATCTGATCACTGATGGTGGACAGTGACCAGACACAAGAAGACTGAGATCATTCACCTGGTGATTCCAATCAGCTCCAGACAGTGCCAACTCGAAGACTCCACTAGAGGAAGAACCTAAAGCATGGCCAAGCAGCCTAGAAAGACCAGGTACTCAAGCTCAAATTGCATTCAAGACATATTTGGTTTTATCTGCAATCATGTCTTGTATTTTTCTAAGCTTGATCAAAAGTATATTGCTGAAGATTACTTTGACCATCTGTTAATTGATGAGTCTCAAGAGATCATATCCCCAATTGTATATTATGAACATACTCATGCACCTGTGCACATCCTAGATGCACCTGTAGAAATCCTAGTGAGACATAAGCCTCCAACTTTATCTTCCACTCTGGCTAAACCTCTGGATGGTTCTAAGCCCCTTTCTTCATCTCCTGTGCTTGCAAAATTCCTAGACCGATACAAGCCTCTAGAGTTGCCTCCTATTCTCCATGACCTCCCTGCAAATTACACCAATAATCTGCCCAGGTTTGATGGAGAGAATGCCAATATTTCTGTTGAAAAGCATATCCAAAGTCTTGAGGATTTTCTTGACTTCTTTGAGGTAGAAAATGATGATGTCTGCATTAGAATGTTTTCCCTGTCTTTGCAAGGTAAAGTTAAAAATTGGTTTAGAAATCTGCCAGCTGCAAGCATCAGAAATTTTCATCAGTTCATGCAAGTGTTCTTAGAGAGGTGGGTGATCATGGGAAATGTTTTCCTCATCCTAGAAGAATACAACCACTTGAAAAGAAAGCCCGGGGAAACAGTACAACAGTTTTCAACAAGGTTCAATGAGGTGTATCATTCAATACCTGTGGATGTAAGGCCACCTCCTGGTTTAGCCAAATTGCATTTTCCAGATGCCTTCGATCCTGAGATGGCATTCCAATTAAGAGAAAGGAACACCGCAAGCCTTGAAGAAATGTAGAACATTGCAGTTGATGTGGAGACCAACTTGCTGATCAAAAGGTCAAAGTTAAAGGACAAAGAAAGGGAGCAGCTGAAGTCATCAGAAGCTAAACTGGGGGTTTTGGCCAGTGCCATGGAAGAGATGATGCAAAGGATCAACAGGAAAGATGAACTTGCTACCCAAAGACACCATGTCCCAATGATTTCAGAGAAAGAAAAGGTCATTGTTCCCAAACATCTTGTTGTTCATCCTTGGTACCATGGTTTGGATAATGATTCTTTCATGTATTCAATTCACAACATAGTCAAAGATGAAGCTCCATCTCAACTTGCAGAGGAACAACCAACTGATATGATGTGCATGTTTGACGACATTCCTTACTTGGATTGTCCACCCAAGTGTGATCAATATGATGATGAGCATGAGGTTGAAATAGAGGTGGACTGTTCAAAGAAATCAATAGCATGACATTGGCAGGAAGAAGATCATTTACAGTTCAGATACGACAATCATCCCTTGCACAACAGTCATGACAACGATGAGGAAGAGACAAAAAATTTCAGAGTAAGGGAAAAATATTTTCCCTTGGGTTTCTCTTCTTTTCAATTCTTGAGAGAAAATTGTAAGAAAGTTGTCAATAGTAGAGAGGGAGAATTTTCTGATCAACTAGGTGAATATGTCAGTGTTGATGTTGAGGCTGTTCTAAACTCAGAATTGCAGCACTTTACCTACTCTGATTTTCAAATTCCAAATGAAAGCTTAAAGCCTGAGAGAAATTATGAGTTAATCCAAAATAACTCTGTACCATTGTGCTTTAATTCATTTCAAATTTTGAAGGAGACTCATGGACAAGTGTTGAAGGATAAATACATAAAGGGTCAGGAAATATCATTTGAATCAATGCAATAGTCTTGTCAGTCTTTTCAGGATCCAATAGTTGATCGGTTGAATGGTCTGTGTGGTCAAAATCATTCCCCATCATCCAGCTATGGGATAAAACACTGCTATTATATGGATATGATAAGACAATCAACTACAGGGGTTTGTTCAACAGAAGCATAATTTCAAAACCCATCAGGAAAGTTGCAGCCATGTCAAGAAATGCATAGGGATGAAAATAACATAGATACAGTGCCAGAGCATGTCATTTACTTGGCAGAATCCAAAAATCAAGGAACATGCCATTTCTATCTTGATCCTGTAGCTACCTATATGGAGAATTTTTCCACTATAGAGCCTCAATCTTTCTCTGACATTACTTTTGTTCTTCAAGACTGTCGAGGTCTCTATGGTAAATATCAATCACATTTTCAGCAGTGGCCTTTACACTTTGCAGTTCTGAGTCTACGAGCAAAAGGTCAAGATGCACTTTTCACTGTGCTAACGAGCAGTCAAGCAATCAACTGGTATCATAAGATACTTGATTGGATTTATTGGCATTTTTGTATTATTTGATTTAACAAAATGATCAGTAGCATAGGGTATGTAGGAGAATGTGAATAAGCTCAGCATTCTAAGCATCTCTTTTTCAGCAGTGTTCATTTGATTTGGTTTCAGTTGCAAGATCAAAACAGGTACAGGTTGCGAAATAAGATTTTGGGATCAGCCCAATGGATAAAGCACTGGTCTGCATGATTCATAGGTCTGTGGTTCTTGACACCTCCTGAAAGAAGCTGCCATCCCCAGGTGGATCCACTATTATAACCCTATAATTCATAGGATCATCTATTGACTAGAAATTTTTCACTTTGGGTGTACAGGTTGGCAAATAATATTTCATCTCTGCAAATTATTTTCAAGGGAAACAATGCACAAAAATCCGCATAATGCACTTATCCTAAGTTCTGGAGAAAATATGACTTTGCGCTCACAGAGTAAAGACAATGCACAAATGAATGGTTTAGAGGTTGGCGCTGAGATCTACGGCCCACAAGATTTTTCGGACCCCCGACCGTTCTACCTTTAACGACAGGGGTGGGGGGG
>ML804666.1:156546-181689 GCA_009831015.1 Picea engelmannii | reverse complement strand
GAACGGTTGAGAGGTTGGCACATAAATCTATGGCTAATATTGAATTCCAGACCCCCCCGACCATTCTTCTTTTAACGATGGGGGGGGGTCCGGAATGAGGTGAGTTTTTTCGGCGGGCCCTATCCCAACGCATCATCCATCCATTGCTTCAGGCCTCCTCTGCTTCAGGCTACATCCTTCATTCGCGTTGCACCTGTCAGTTTCCTCACCCTTCATTCATTCACCCCTTCGCCAATCTCGCCCATCCATGAATAATCAAACTTAGGTAAAAGACAAAAAAACAATGAATTAGTTAGATTAAAATAATAATAAATATTAGTATAGTTAGTTTAATAAGTATGTTAGTTTTTTGGATTAAATAAAACAATTAAAAAATACAAAACATATGAAATATAAAAATAAAATACATAAAACATAAACAAAAAAACAAACATAAAATAATTAAACAAAAACCAAAACATATAATATAAAAAACAAAATATAAAAACCAAAAACCAAAACAAAATATAATGCAAATTATATTATATAAAAACATTGAAATGAAAACATAAAAAACATAAAATAAAACACATATAACAAAAACAAAATTCAAAAAACACAAAATAAACCAAAACATATAATATAAAAAACAAAATATAAAAACCAAAAAACAAAACAAAATATAATACAAATTATATTATATAAAAACATTTAAATGAAAACATAAAAAACATAAAATAAAACACATATAACAAAAACAAAATTCAAAAAACACAAAATAAAAGTAACACATAAATATAAAACAAATATTAAAAAAAACAAAAACATAAAAAATGAAACTAATCTAAGTCCCACCCCCCTCATACCTCACTTCCGCTCACATCAAACTCCATGCACATTTCCATACACCTCACGTCCCATCCTATTCGTATCAAAACAAATCCACGGCCCTTAAATTTTCCGGACCACCCCTCACCATCCGGACTTTAACGAGAGGGGGGTCCGGAATAATGGTTTTTCAATACCACCCCCCTCCACGTGTCATGACCCTATTCCAGTGACCCCCCCCCCAAAAAAAAAACCTCTTACCACCTCAGGGGGGTCCGGAATACTGCCTTCACGTAAAAAAAAACCGCTTTTTTCATATTTTTGCCATTTTTTGCCTGTCTCACCATGCCTTCTTTCAAAACGGATTATGGGCAAACGAAGATGGATTTTAAAAATCCGAGAGAGGTTTTTTCTCAGAACGGGCTGAAGAAAAAACACCTCTCTCATTTTTTGCAACGGAGCTACGATAAGGAATAATCAATGCCATCTTCGAGGCCCTTTTTTCCATATTTCTTCTTTTCTGTTACAGTCCCGATCTTGCAGGAGCTGTTACAGCCAACTGGGGAAAAATTTAGAGAAACTGAAGGAATTTTTTGTCCATCACATGTCCATATCCAATAAACTCCTTCAGTTGTTTCCTAGGTTTCACTTATAAAGAGAAACACACGTCTGTTCGGACCCCTTTTTAGCAGAAAACAGGTTCGTCTTTCATGGCAGACAATTCCAAATTTTGTGGGATTTGTGGCTATTTTTGGACGAGGTGGTTGAAACCAACTCTGAAAACTTGTTGGGGATCTCCCCTATTTATTCAGAGATGATTTTTAATGTAAGGGTGGTTGATTTCACGCCGAAGCAGGCTGGGAGCACTATAACTTCTATCAGAGATTTTTCAGAAATATAAAGAAACGTTTCACAGGATTCCTGTATGTTAGCTATTGGTGAAGTTTTTCCCTCATCGTTGAATGTGTATATGCCTTTGTTATCATTGTGTTGTTTGTCTTATCTTTTAAAAGGAGTTAAAGTTATAGGATTTATCTGTGCATACCCTATTTTCTGACTTTTGAAAAATCTAAATGTTTGTCTTCTGATATTGTGGTGAAGAAATTCTTAAATGCTTCTTTACTGTGATTAATAATCTCACATTTTCTGCTAATCCATCACTTATTCCCAAAGAATCCAATAGTTGCATTATCTCACCCTGTGAAAATACTTCTTATAAAATGTTGTTTGATCTCTATCTTTATGAACAGAGCCCATAGCCCAATGGTCTTCTTTTGTTGTCTCAACCATAAAACTCCAAGAACGTATCCTATTCTGCATAGCTAGCCTAATATCCTCTTCCAACAAAGTTATATCAGACAGAAAGATCCCTCTCTGAGTCTCGGAGGGCTAGATCCCTGACTCGAATTGGTTTTGATGTTGCCTCTGTGACTGCCTCTGCAGCCTTGGGAAAATTACAGAGCGCTAACACCACCTACTAGTTATTATTTATTTAAAACCCTTATTATGATTTATTATTTTTCCCCCTAACTAAAAAGTTGGTTGAGCTCTTTTGTTAGCTTAACTAATGAATTAGTTCAACTACTTCAACCAATTCTAATTTTCTTAAAGGCAAAAGGAAAGGGAGGAAAAAGATGAGGATAGAAGGAGAAACATACTAAGGTTTGTTCTTTGAGTTTGTGTTGAGATATTTCAGTTTTCATTCATTCCTTAATTGATCATAAGCCTAATTATTTTTTATGATAGCGGGGTCTTATTGTAGACAACAAGATTCAGGTTTGAATTACATCATTTAGACACTTGTTTTTCATAGGTGTTGATCTATATTTGATAGTGTGTGTAGACTTCTTTGTTTGTGAATTAGTTTTTGTGACTGACAAAGGCTATTGTGCAGAGTCAAGTGGGCATCAATCTGTGGAAAGTTGATCCAACTTTTAGAGTTCACTTTTTGATTTTCTGTCAGAGGTCCTTTTGTATTTTTCATCGAGGAAGTCTAAGTTTGACTATGGTCCAAAAATTATTCATGAAATTTTGTAAAGAGAATAACTCTTTGATGAATTGGAATGAAAAAAAGGTTTGTTTTATGTGTCATCTGTCTTGATTATCATCTTGGTGTCTTTACTTCTGTCTCTACAATTATTTCAACAACTGTTATATTCAAAAATATATATAAATAATGAATTTTCCAGCAATCGTTTATTCATAAAAAAACTCACCTAAGTACTTGTAATCAATACTTGTGATTTAGGATATTATTTTTTATGGCTATAAAAATAGGGTGACGTTCCCGTCTATTTTGATTTATCCAAGTAGAATCTGAAAATTCTTGAGGAAGATCATTCCATATATTTTCCTCAACAAAAAGGAAACTTTTCAAGGCCACTTAAATAAACTTAAGATTCTGAGATAGGGAGTGTTGAAGTCCAATGTCGTGAGATTTAGCTAAGATACCCATCTAACATAGGGGCTAAACACGAGGTCATGCGAGGAAAGGTAGAGGAGATAACCCCTCCAAAATTGGACTAAGCTTAGTGGGAATGGTATATTCAGGGCCATTCTTGGGAATTTTTCTGACTGCATTTCATTATGGTGCTTCGTGGACCTCAAATCCATTTGGTATCCTTAGTTGTCTTCCATAACATTTTCCTTTGGTACTCTTGAAAGACTTCAGACTTAGATTTCCTGCTCATTACCATCAGCCCGAATGTCGATTGTACTTGCCTGGTAACTAACTACGAATTAACAAGCTAGTTTCCTTTTATAGGGACTTACATAGGTGACTACGGGGGAATATCATGGTACCTAGGATAAACATCAAACCATTCTTTCCAGAGTATACCCGAAGGGTGTTTCCTTGTTCGATTTACACTTGCATCGGTAAGTTTTTCTAGTGTTGGTTGGCGTAACTGTTCTTCCTACCTTTTGCTTGATCTATCTTTAGGGAATTGTTTGTGGTGTGTTCTATGCTCCTTAGTTTTCCATAGTGATTTAGTTAGTTATTTATTTGGGTCTTTGACCTAAGGTGGTATACCACCCACTCCGTAGGTCGTGAGGAATTTTGGATCTTTCGCTTAGAAATGTGGATCCGCTTCCTTATTTTTACACATTAGTTTCATCATCCCTATGATCGTTAATGACGTAAACCTATTTGTTTCCTTCAGAGGGGTCAGGGGCCTAAGTTCTTGAAGAAAGAAGGGACAAGAAATTTTCCGGAGAAAAGAAATTGCATTCTCATTTGTAAAAACCCTATTAAAGAGGATGTTCGCAGGTTGCTATATAGGCAGGGTGCGAAAATGCCTAATTTTCACAGGCTGCACCATAGCTAGGTCGCAAAGTGTTCGTAGGTTGCTATACAGGAAGGGTGAAAAAATGCTCATATGTGGGAAAAGTGAGCATCTTCTCGATGTTTCTAGAAGGAGAAACTTCCATGGTGAGGTGGCATCCGAATGGTTTGGATATTACTCACTTTCATGATTTAGTGGGATCATCCTAACCTCCTCACCTTGTCCTCTTCAACTTATAAAAGGAGAGGAGCTCTCATGGAGAAAGTTAGCTTTGGAGCTTTGTAGCTTTTGGGATTAAATTGGATTGGATTGAGCTTTGGAGATTGTTAGCTTAGCTAGATGAGACATTTTGTCAAGATAGATTGTGAATATTATCAGATCTATGCTCTCAGAATTCTTGGAGTGGAAGTTTGTGGGGAACGAAGGACATTTGGAAGGGACCTTACAACATCAAGGCCACGGTTGTAATATCTCTTTCACATTTAATATGATACAGTAATATGATTCTTTCCTATAAAGCTTGTTGTGTTTTTATTGTATGATTCCTTGATCGCATACATAGGTTTATATTGAGTTTATGCTATTACTATCACTTTGGCTGGTTGTGTTCTTTTGCAGGTTCATCATTGTATGAGCATTGGAATGGAGCTAGGATGGAGAGGGCAAGAGGAAGTGACATTCAAATGGTATGTCACCTATCCCTCTTTAGTTAGTAAATTCAATATCTAAAACTTAAGGAAAGCGTCAGGTTCTGGTGTGTTTTGTTCTAGATCTAGATCCGTTAGTGTCCACACCTACCGATTTATCCAATAAAACAATTGGCGACTCCACTGGGGAACAAATTGTTTCCTAGTTAGTCTATTTTCCCTTTCTTTGATTGCTTGTTTTCTGGTTTATGAGTCTGTGGGAGATCCATCCAGACTCTTTGGATATGAAAGTTCACTTAGACTCTTTGTCCCTTTTCCAAATTCCTTTTTATTACAAACATTCCCACACTTCACCTGTATACAACCTATGAAAACCCTTGATTTTCACACCCTACTTTTCAGTCCAGTGCAACCTCGCACCCTACCTGTGTCTAAACTGCGAAAATGCCTAATTTTCGCACTGCACCTCACTACTAGGCTGCGAACTTGTTTGTAATTTTTTTTGGATTGGGTCTTGTTATCTTTTGATGCCCATTTTTTCTTTGATCAGCTGGATTGAACTTTTGGAGCCTATATTGATCTGTTTATAGTCTTCTTGACATTCTTTGAGTTGATTTTAGCCATCTTTGCTTTGTTTGGTTTTGAAGGATTAGTCTCTTGCTTTGAGTGTCTTTCAATTACAAAGCCTATGTTTTCTTTAGGATTGTTTAGGGAAACATCGGATTTCTTCTGAATAGTTTGCTTTTAAAGAAAACTTTTAGTTTGAGTTTCTTTGTTTTAAGAAAGTTCATTATTTATTTTAGTGAAATTTTTGAAACAAAAATATTTAACTTCTTGCTTTATATTAGATTGGGGGAATCCTTGCATTTGAAGTAGCGAAATTGCATGATTCTTGGCATTTTTTGGTCGTAAATTATAAAAAAAATTCCCCCTCATGGCCAGGGGGGCCATGAATCATGTATTGGTGTACAGTCTATTTTTCTCATTTCTTAAAGATATTGATATTGATGAGTTTTTTAAAAAATGTTGGGACATTGTGCATCTAGGAATGATAAATTCTTTCTCCTTCTCGTAGCATAGCTCTCATCGAAATGAAAAGATTGCATCTTGATCTCTTTGCATAAATTTCGAGTCGGTCAAAACACCATATTGTCCATGCCATATTCCTTTTGAGTAACAACAGCCTTAAAAATAAAGCGCCTATAAAAATTGATTAGACATTTTTATATTTTCTGGTAGCAAACCTACATTAGATTAGTTGTAGGGCTTTGGAATAGGTGTGAAAGATAACTTTCCAAAGCTGCAAACAAACATAGTATCTTGTGATAGGGACAGCTAAATCCACTTACTACATTTTGTCCTGGGAAGCCCTTCTCACAAAAGGATCAATCATGAGGTCGCATTAAGACTCACAGAGTTACTCACCCTTCTTTGTTGGTCTTGGTGTAGAGATTGCACGTATTATGGGGTTCACTTGAAGGTATACCCACAATTATGAGTGGAATCCTTTCAATTTAATTTCGGGCTAGATACCTTGCCTTTGCACGTGGATCAGACTGTCGACTATTTCCTTGGGCATGACTGTAGTAATTGGTAACCTTAGTGGCCTATCACTCTAGGTTATTTACACGAGGTGATAGTGGAGGGGAAAGTCTTCACGGTACCTAGAATCGACGTCAACCAAACTCACTCGGGCTCCTTGGAGGGTATACCCACGATTATGTGTGGGAGCTTACACCAGGGTGTAATTTCGCTAAGCAGGTCATCAACGTAACTTTTCCATTCACTCTATCTCAACCCAATCTTACCTTGTTCCTGCAACGTTGGATTTCATCACCAACTAGTGTGCTCATTGTGAGAATGTTTTGTTTTCTTGCTTGCTTACTAGATTTTTAGCGTGTGCTGCTTGTTTTCCCTAGTAGACTCTAGGTTTGATTTTTGTTTTAATGGCATCAGTTCCTGGAATGACAAATAAAAGAATCCCTTTTCCAGGGGAACCTTTTATTTTTCCTTCTTACGGAAACATTGGTCCCCCTCACATTGCTACTTTGAGCCTTCTAGGTCTCACGATTGGATTACCGATATGGTTGTTTTCCACTCAGGTAATCCTGGATACAGTTATCGCTTCAGTCCCAATAACTTCCCCCTAAGAGCATCCAACTCATGTTGATCCTTCACCTTCTTCACCAGTAAGGTATTCTTCTCCTTCTTCGCTTGCAAGGTTGCCTTCCATTTCATCTTCTTCGTCGAGTGAAAGTTATGAAGCTATTAACCCGGTGAATAAGAAGAAGAAGAAAATAAATATTAAGAAGAAGAAAGATAAACAAGGGTCAAAACCTCCAACCACTGTCAAACATGTTGGAAAACAACCAATTACTATTAATCGTGCTGGGAGTGTTGATGATGTCAATATCACCCAAACAACTCGTAATCCCAAGTACCCTTGCAGGCTTTGTAAGGGTAGCCATCTTCTAAAGGATTTCCCTGGTCTATCCAAGGTTATATAAGCTTGGTCCACACACCCTCGCCAATCCATGTCATCAGCCTCTGAACAACATGTTCATGACCTCCCATCAACTAGTCACGATATAGTTGGGAAAAATGAAAGTAGAGTCAAGTTCCTGTGTATGTTATGAAAAGGGAGTCATCTAACTCCCCTTTGTCCTCATATGGAAAAAGCCACGAAATTTCTGGAAGACATGACTATTTCATAGCCTCAACTCCCATATGCTTATCGCAAGATTACTCTCAACCCACCCGTAGTTGATGGAATGATCAATCTGTCCCCTTCATCGGTCAGTCCGGTTGATCAAGTGTTCAATCTGGTCACGTCCTTAGTTGAACCTGTTGACAAAGTGGTTGATCCGATCCCATCCTTAGTTGATCCCACTCTCCTGTTAGAGAGTGAAACCCAAGTGTTCGATCCTTTTCCAAGCATCGATCCCATTCTCCCCTTGGAGAATGCAACCCAAGTGGTCGATCTGATATCATCATCGGTTGATCCTACTCTCCCGCTCGAGAGTAAACCTAATATTGTCCATGTTTTTCTCATTGATACAGACTCTACCGTGTCGGGGGGTATTCCTCCTCTCCCATGAACCCCCCTCTAAGTAATGAGGCCATCCTTTTTAATTGGGGTGTGCTAACTAGACCTCGTCTTCCCTCTCACATTCCTTTCCAGATTACAGTACAGGTTTGTGGTCGAGACGTTCCTCAGACACTGATAGATGAAGGTGCGTCCATTAGTATTTTGTCCTCTTTTTCTTGGCAAGCTTTGGGTTTTCCTCAACTTGTCCCGATTACACAAAATCTGTTAACTTTTATCAGAAGAACTAGTCAACCTTTAGGGACCCTTCCTCAGTTTCCTATAACTTTGGGAGGGAAAACTGTTTTTATTGATGTCATGGTGGTCCAAGATCCCTTGGATTTCGCTTTACTCCTTGGGCGGGATTATGTCTATGCCATGGAATATATTGTATCCACTCTTTTCGTGTGATATCTTTCCCTCGTGATGGAAGAATTGTCACTATTGATCAACTTTCATTCATCAGTCCTGACTGGATTTCCTCCCTAAATGGTTCTTATATGTAGTCAATGTCACCCTTGCCATAGGCCAATTATGTGGCATTGTCTCCCATGGCTTCAACTTCTGTTGACTTAGATCCAATAGTTGACATGGTTATCTCTTCGATAGGGTCTTTAGAGCCTGATCTCCTTACCACTGTCGCAACCCTCGACATGTGTTCCTTCCAAAACGTGTTCCTTCCGTCTAGTGAAGATCTCTTGGAAGCCATGACCGAGTCTTGTCCCTTGACATGGTATCCTTCCAGAGCATTGTCCTCTTGGAATCCATGATCAAGAAGAGAGATGAGGATAGTTTTTCATCTCTACGGCAACCTTGTTAAAAAATGAAACAAAGGTATATGAGCATGATTTTCTGATTTCAAGCTCGTTAAAAAATGAAACAAGACTTGAGGATAGTTTTCTAAATTCAAGCTCATTAAAAAATGGAACCACTTACAAGGATAGTTTTTTTGTCTTTGTGGAAACCTCGTTAAAAACTGAAATAGAGGTCTAGGGATTGAACCTGGATTCACGAGCATAGTTCTTATTCCTGTGTCAATCTTGTTTAAAAATGAAACAAATTGTTCCCCCTCTCTGTTCGAGTCAAGTCCCTCATCTAGTATTTGAAGCTTCATTTCATTCACCTTTGTAGTTGGATGAAACGAAGCTTGAGGGGCATTTGCCTCAGCCTCTGGACTTCATGTTGAAGTTAAACTGCTAGCTTTTTAAGTTGGGGACTAAGTACCAACCATCTCTAGATAATGTGTTGGGAAGTTCAAGCATAGTTTTTACTTTGGTTCAATCTTGTGTAAAAATGAAACCACCTACCTCAAGCATAGTCTTCTTTATGGTTCAAGCTTGTGTAAAAATGAAACCAACTACCTCAGGCATAGTTTCTTCTGGTTCAAGCTTGTGTAAAAATGAAACCAGGTCCAAGCATAATTTTGTTTAGTTTTGAAGCTTGTGTAAAAATAAAATCTATCCCAAGCATAGTTTTGTTTTGCTTTAAAGCTTGTGTAAAAATGAAAACAATCCTGAGCTTAGCCTTTGTTATTTCTCATGCTCATAAGTACATGAGAATAAGTTATTGAGCTTAGCATTTGTTCTTTCTCAAGCTCATAAATAAGTGAGAATGTAACCGAGTATAATTTTCTCACTTTTTCAGACTCGTAAAGGTTATACGAAAAAGGAACCCCTGGGAGTATCCTTTAAGCTCTTTTCATGCTCCATAAAAACAAAAAGATTGTCGAGTGACCTTGTTATCTTCACGCTCGTAAAATTATTTGAAGAAAACGTTTGGTGGGTGATAGTTTATCACTTTTTCGGTCTTATCAAATTACTTTACAAAAAAGGAACTAGGAGAGATATCTTTAAGTGTTTTTCAGACTCTCAAAATATGAAAAACCCTTGAGTTGTCTTTCCTTCGACTCGTTAAACAAACATTTAAAGGCCCATTTGGGACCAAACCACTCCTTCCTAGGGTTTGTTAAATATAACCTAAGGGACTCATCCAAAGGATGAGATTACATTTCAAGCATATGTTATCCTCCTCAAGCTTGTGTAAAAATAAAGAGGTACTCGCCAGAAATAGTGGGGGAAAAATTGGGAAATAAATGTGTCTAAAACTGTATTCCATGGAAGAGTCCCTTTTGAACATGACACCCTTTCACTTTCTTTGTGACTAGGTTGGTAAAATCCACTTGTCCCTTGATCATACTCCTTTATAAGATTAAAAATTGGTCTGTGATCCTTGTTGTTGAGTCAATATTTTCCAAGAAAATTGTCATGTCATCAATATGTTCAAGGAGAAGTTTAACCCAGAAATACTTCTACTGCGTCAGCCATTTCTGTAGTCCTTAAGACTTCTATTGCATGGGCCATCCCTAAGTCAGTCCTGGATCACTTGTTACTCTGATCTACATCAAATCTTGTTACTTGTTTTGTGTCATTAATGTGGGATACATTAAGGCCCTCCTGTGATGAGTCTTTTCTTGTCGACTTCAACTCATTATCCAGGAATTAGACTTAGAAACCAATTGGTACCTTGGAACTTGCATGCCTTGATGGCAAGTTTCCTTGCTTTCGAAAATGGGTTTTCATTATTGACCCCTGATCGGGAGATTCCACCGAGTGTTCGAATTCAACACATTAACTCACATTCGTTGGATTGTACTAGAGTACCTTGGGAGTCATTGACATTAATAGCGATTTCCCTCACGCGTGTTAATGGTTCTCATCATCGACCAGTAATCAAGTGGTTTCTACCATGTTCGACTTCAACACATGTATTTTCATGGTTAGATTCGTACTATAGAGTGGTGGAGATGAAGACCCTGGATCTTTCTGACAGATTCAGGTTGCATTGGAGTATATTCAGTTTGTACAATTGCATAGATCCACATTGTATGTCTCGTGGATATGCTCAAATTTGAGTCTTTAACACATAGATCCACAGTGTATTTTTGGTGGCTATGTTCATATTTGAGTCATATTGGCATGGATCCACAGTGTATGTTTGGTGGCCATGACCCGTCTTACTTGACATGGATATTCACATGTCGAAATTTATGCTCTGAGTTATTTGTATTATGATTATGGGAATGCCTACCTTAGTGATGATATATTATTGTACTGCATTTCCTTGTTTGTTGGCAGGTTTTCGACTGACTATTCCTTGTTCCCTACAAACACTCGACAAAGTATTTCATCTATCACTCTATTATAACTTCATGCTTTGGGGGGTTCTTTGTTATACATTAGTTGCATCATCCCTATGACCGTTAATGATGTAAACCTATTTGTTTCCTTTAGAGGGGTCAGTGGCCTGAGTTCTTGAAGAAAGAAGGGAGAAGAACTTTTCCCGAGAAAAGAAGTTGCATTCTCCTTTGTAAAAACCCTATTAAAGAGGATGTTCGCAAGTTGCTATATAGGCAGGGTACGAAAATGCCTGATTTTAGCAGGCTTCACCATAGCTAGGTCACGAAGTGTTTGCAGGTTGTTATATAGACAGGGAACGAAAATGCTCATACTTGGGAAAATGAGCATCTTCTTGATGCTTCTAGAAGGAGAAACTTCCATGGTGAGGTGGCATCCGAATGGTTTGGAGCTTACTCGCTTTAATGATTTAGTGGGATCATCCTAACCTCCTCACCTTGTCCTCTTCAACTTATAAAAGGAGAGGAGCTCTCATGGAGAAAGTTAGCTTTGGAGCTTTGTAGATTTTGGGATTAGCTTGGATTGGATTGAGCTTTGGAGATTGTTAGCTTGGCTAGATGAGCTATTTTGTCAAGATAGATTGTGAATATTATCATATCTATGCTCTCAGAATTCTTGGAGTGGAAGTGTGTGGGGAACGAAGGATAGTTGGAAGGGACCTTAGAACATCAAGGCCACGGTTGTAATATCTCTTTCACATTTAATATGATACAGTAATATGATTGTTTCCTATAAATATTGTTGTGTTTTATTGTATGATTCCTTGATCACATACATAGGTTTATATTGAGTTTATGATATTACTATCACTTTGGTTGGTTGCGTTCTTTTGTAGGTTCATCATTGTATGAGCATTGGAACGGAGCTAGGATGGTGATGGTGAGAGGAAGTGACGTTTAAACGGTATGCCACCTATCCCTCTTTAGTTAGTAAATTCAATATCTAAAACTTAAAGAAAGCATTAGTTTCTGGTGTGTTTAGTTCTAGATCTAGGTGGATCTAGGGAGATCAGTTAGTGTCCGCACCTACCGATTTATCTAGTAACACTTACAGGAATATATTTTGATATCATTGAGTTACCAGAGTCTGTATGTGATAATTTTATGGACTTGAGAAATCCTAAAAGGGAAGAACATATGGATAATATCTTCATGGCCAAAGTTACTGTAAACACCAACCAAGGAACCCATTCACAAAGGGATTCATGTGATTTTTTTATTTTTGGAAATTTTGGTGTCCCTTTGATGGCCACTTTGTACATTCCTGGATTGAATATAGGACTACCATCTTGGTTGGGTACCATTCCAAATGTCTCAAATGCTCTTGGAACTTCTCAGTTAAGAACCTTATGTCATGGGAATCATTTTGATGTTCCTTCATCAACAAAGTATTCTCCTCCTCCTTCTTCCTTCTCTAATAAAAGTATAGCTACTAGTAAATCTAAGTCTAAACAAAATAGAAAGAGGAAGAATAGGAAGAAGAAATCACCAACCTATGTGAGTCATGATGGAGATAGGTCATCAACCTATTCAAGTCATGTTGAGTACTAACACCCAGCCTCTGCAAGTCATGTTGGGGGAAAGCACCCAACCTCTACAAGTCATGCTGGGGGGGAAATTCCATTCACTTATATTCATACTGGTGATAGGTTTGTAGCCTCTACAAGTCATGTTATTGACCAATCACCAAACTTTGCAAATAAAGTTGGATATGTGCAACCAACCACTGCAAGTCATGATGGTGGCACAAACCTAGTTCCTTTGAGTCATATTGAAGTTCAACAACCAACCTCTGCTCTTCATATTGTAAAATTGTCAATAACCTATGTGAATCATGATGAGGACAACCAACCAACCACTGCTAGTCATTATGTGGGCATTAATTCTATTGAGAAACCTAGACAAATAAGATGTAAGACTAAGTTCCCTTGTAATATTTGAAAGGGAGATCACCTTACTCATATGTTCCCTATCATTTCATAGGAATGAAGATTGTGGTCCATGTATACAAGATCTTTTCATTTCAAGTCTTCTTTGGTTTCCCCGCACTCTATTCATCCTTTGTTTCATGAAGTGGTCATGCCAATGAAATATTTGACCAATCCCAGTCCTCTTTTGGGGGGTCATGCACCTTCAAACTATGTTGTCTTGTAGCCTATTCATCCAATGGTTGAGGAAGTGGTTGTGCCGAATAAATATTCAACTGATACCACTCTTCTCTTGGAGAGTGTCGAGTCTACCAAAGTGGTTACACCGATGAAATATTTGATCGATCCCACTCTTATATTGGAGAGTGTTGATTCTACCAAAGTGGTCATGTCGATGCAATCTTCGATTCATCCCACTCTTCTTTGGGATAGTGTCGATTCTACCAAAGTGGTCACATTGATGCAATATTCGGCTAATCCCACTCTTCCATTGGAGACATCCCACTCTTCCATTGGAGATTGTCGAGTCTACCAAAGTGGTCATGACGATGAAATATTTGGCTGATCCCACTCTTTTGATGGGGAGTGATGTTTCTATCGTCTATGTTTTTATCATTTCTAGTTCATTACTTTTAGAACAAGGGGGAATTCCGCTCACTTCGAGAACACCCCCTCCATGTCCTAGGATGGTTTCCTTTGATTGGAATGACCTTGTTGAGCCTCATATTCCTTCTTCTCAACCCTTTCAAATAAGGGTTGAAGTTAATTCAAAAAACATTTACCGATGTATTGTAGATGAAGGAGCCTCCACAAGTGTTTTATCTTCCTCGGCTTGGAAAGATTTGGGATCTGTCGATATTGTGTCTGATTCACATGAGTTGTTGGATTTTGAAAAATTTCCTACTGAATATTTTGGGATTCTTCCTTAGTTTCCTATCTCGTTAGGTGGGAATAATATCCTTGTCGATGTTATAGTGGTGCAAGTTTCGTTAGATTTCAATATGATTCTTGGGCATGATTATGTATATTCTATGAACGTTGTGGTGTATACACTCTTCTGAGTGATGCATTTCGCTCACAATGGAAGCACTGTCACTATTTATCAGCTGGAATATGATAATCACCATCTTTATTTTGTGTTAGTCAAACATTCCCCTTTATATGTTCCTAGTATTCATGTAGACTCTACCTCGCCACAGGTAAATTATGTGGCATATTATCCTTGGTGTTCAATTTATCCTATGTAGGAACTTGTTCACTCATGTTTTCCTTCTCGATACTTGGTCTCAACAATGGATACATTGGTTTATCCAATGGGGGCATGGGAGACCTTTCCTCCCCCTCTTGGTCCAAGTGATCTTGAGTTTCCTTTCGAATCTGATCTTGTTGTTTATAGATCCTCAATCCTTTTTTCTTGTGATTCTTTATTGATAGAATTTGCCAACCCTAACCAAAACCTCCATCATCATATGTAATATCATCAATTTTCTTCACCCTTTGAGACTATCAATCCTCCTCATTTGTGTTATTTCTCAGATATTGAGATGGCTTCGATTGAGGCTATCCTTGAAGACATGACTATGGATTATATACCATGGGAAGACTTACAGCGTAGTTTGTGTTTTATTCCCTGTTGGGAGACTTTCCAGGTTGACTACCGAAGATACTCTTGGTTAGAGCCTAAAAATGGGCTCTACTTGAACCAATAATATGCATGAGTCATAAGGATGTGTAGTGCCTTGTACCATATTGTATAGTTCGGGTTTGTTTTTTTCAATTTTTGTATTTAATAAAACCTCTTATTTTCCTAATTTTCTATCTATATTGGATTTAATAACTTCTGGATGAGTGTTGTTGGCCTTATATATAGGATCGAGAGATGTTTTTTATTTGACATTTGTTCATTGTATCGATCCATTCTGATAGGTGTTGACCTTGAAACTGAAATATAGGTTAGATTTTTTCTCTATTTGCATTTTTTTCATTATCTGTTTCCTGGTTCATTTGGCCTTAGGATCAACCCCACTTAATTGTGACACTAGCCTTCCTTGTTGATAAGTTTGTCGTGATTTATGTGGTATATCCTTCCTTCAATGGACATCCTAGTTAGAGTCTCATTTGCAATTTGGTTCCCATGCCGAAGTAATTCATAGGAATGAGAGTACCTTCTAGTCCCACCATGAATTTTTGTTGAATCCTCATCCTTCCTCTTCCTCTTTTTTCTGGACTTTACCCATTGGACTCTCCTAGAGAATGGTTTGTTTCCTTGAAATCTCATTTAAACTATGAAATTGACATCTAACAAGAATTATTTATCCCTTTTCACCTCGTTCATATTACTTAAGAAAAGGATCCCCCCTTGAGTTTTCTTTAATCCCTTTTAAGACTCTCTAAAATTGAAAATATTCTTGAGTGATCTTGTTGTCATTCACGCTCATCAAAATTAAATTTGAAGGCACATTTGTCCAACAAGAGTTTATCCATTTTTGTTCTAGATGGTTATTTTTAAGAACAAGGTATTCCCTAGGAGCTACGGTTCACTAGGAGAGTATTCTCAGGTGTAATTTTAACCCCTTTTCGGACTTGAGGGACTACATTTGCGAAAAAGGGCCATTCTCCCTAGCTTTGGTTTATCACTTTTTTGGGCCTTGGAGATTATTTATGAAAAAAGGATACTTCTTGGAGTCTTATTTAAGCCCTTTTCAAACTCCCTAAATAAGAAAATATTGTCGAGTGACCTTGTTTCTTTCACACTCGTTAATTGGTCCAAAAGGAATATCTATTTGGAATAAGTTTAACCTATTTATGGCCAATAGATTACCCAAAAAAAAGGTATGCCTCAGGAGACATGTCTCTCCGCGAGAGTTCTCCTAAGTTATGTTTTATACTTTTTCAGGCTCAAGGGACTAAGTTATGAAAAAGGATGAGTGATTCCATAGTTAAGCTCTTTTCAGACTCCATAAAATTGAAAATATAGTCGAGAGATATTGTCTTTGTCACACTTGTTAAAATGGTTTTGAAGAGACATCCTTTCGATATAATTTTAACCCTTTTCCGGACTGACTGGATGAAGTACAAAAAAGGAATGTTCTAGCCCCAATGTCTAGAAGAATTCTCCTTGGTATTATTTTATTCCTTTTTCGTCCCTGGAGACTAAACTTACGAGAAAGATCACTCTGGAGTCTACTTTTAGTGTTTTTTAGACTCTCTAAAAGTAAAAAACACCGAGCTTACCTTCTATGGAATCGTAAAACTTTACATGGAAGGAGTCTCATTGGGTCCTTCTGTAATCGCATCGCATGCCTCATCCTTTCATATTTGGAATAATTATGGCTTCATGTTGCTATTACTGAACCTTTAGATTATCCCTTAGATACAATCCTTGTAGCATTTTATCCCTTTCGATCTGACACCTTGACCCATGGAGGAATTTTCCAGAGTGTACTTATCTTGCAGATGTGTCCTTGCTCTAAGGATGAATGAGCTTGAAACTAGTTTGCTTTCATGTGATACTCATTCCTCCTTTGTAACATAACATTGTTTTATTATTTTTCAAGATCGTTAAATACGGGAAAAAGGAAAAAATATCAAATATTCCAAAAAGAGGGGATGGGGAAACATTCTTTTGTCTTGGAAGAAATCTAGTCACCCTTGGACAGAGCACATCCTTCCATTTGTTTTGCAAGTATTGGGATCTAGTATGGCCTTATGAATTTGTTCTTTTTACATAGATTTGTGTCCTCCTCTGTTTGGTTACTCTTCCAAACACTTGGAGAGTTTGTGGTGCCTCATGTGTCATAGAATTATGTCAATAACATGCTTCCTAAGTATTTTCATGTATCGTTCTCTTGTCCAAGGGGAAGTATTGTAACCTGAGTCATCCATTATGCAATAAGTCTCTTGGCCTTCATGAGTCGACCATTCCGAGATTCTTGTCAAGTTCACATCCATAATCAATGAATTTCGATGCTTGATGATCAAGGTCCTCCATTATTTTGACGATTACGTGTCGAATACCTCAAAGTAGTGATTCTTACACTCCTATTATACTCCTACCTGAGTTTTGAATATATTGAAGCTATTTCTCTAGTTATGAAGTTATCATATCCAACCACAGGCATTAATGCCTCTTGAATATTCCTATGACATTGTATATCTTCTGATGATTTTGAGATGCAAATTCTTGTGTATTATTTGCAGATACACTTTATATTGGCATACACATTGGTCATACATCCATGATTACTATATATGTGACATGGATATGCATTTTACTTGATTGGAAACCATTCTTATCTTATCTCGAGAATGGGAATTCCTACCTCAGTGATTATTATTATCTTATTATAGATGTCATGGTCACAGATACTTACTTGGGTTTACTCTACTCCAGTGCTTTCCCACATTATTAAATATGTTGTAATTTATTTTGGCCATAATTTTCTCTTTTGACCTCACACATTAGGGGGCATTTTTTATAACTTAAAATGCCACTACTATGCGTCTTGAATGTTGGCCTACTCATTCATACATCTGCCAACTATTTTTTCCAGAGTTCTTCTAACAAAAAACATTTATATGGTATACATGTCGTTTTGCATAGGAAAAAAATGTACATATGCTAGCTTCATGGATAAAATCCCACGTACATACGCTTGATGCATAACTAAAATAACATGTGTAGTTTGTTATCACCATAACAATTTTCAGACACGGTCAAGGTCTTAGAAATTTAGCAAGAATCTACATCGTTGTGGAGGAATGATAGTTTGGAGAAGAATGGTCACATATAGTGGTGCATGGAAAAATATAGAGGAGACGTGAAAGTGATGGGACCCGGCCACCCACATATCTCAGGTGTCACATATCAATGGTCATAAACCATATCGGACATTGAAATAGCACAAGAGTTGTTTGTTCTAAGGCAAGACGGGGAAAGCACCGTGGTTTTGTTTCATGAGCACGTGGCACATTTAGAGGTACATCGGGGCAAAAATCAGTCTACCTAAAACCGCCTTCCCCAAATGCCCGATGTCGAAAGATGATAAATCCCAACGAACCGTAGATCTTGGAGCAGTCTAGATCAACGACACATACCAGAGATTGAAGTAGAGCAAAGGATAAATTTTTGAGGGCAGGCCAGGGAAATACCATGGTTTCAAAACATGGACATGCAACACTCCCTAAATTATATTAGGGGGGGAAATGGGTGAGAACGAAACCGCTTAACCATGCCCTGATGTCACGTTTTCTAATGCCATTTGAATACATCAAAATCAACAATTCATGTGGGGAAAGGCGATGACCAATAAAATAAACGCATGCCACTCATTTAGGTACTTTACGTCTGTGCGATGCCAGTTAAGTGTCGCGAGATAACTAACTGAAAGGATCATCATTCGAAATAGATTGGCCAAACGTGATAAACCAATGTACCTATAGGTACTCTTGTCAACAATTCATGATTACAACTCAATGACTATCACTCTTCAAAATATGGATGGCATTATTCTGCTCTAGGCAATCAATGCTTCATCCATAAGTAGAATAATCTCAAATTGGATCAACATCCTAATTTCTGTGAAGTTAAGGAAGATGAAAATTGTGTTTTCTGCAAAACTGGGAGACATGGACAAAGTCGATCAAAAAACCTCCAGTGAACCAGGACTTTCAACTAACGTGGAAAATCCATCAATGAGTAAGAAAGAGAAGTCGATTACACAGATATTAGAAGCCAAATTTCATACTGACCCTACGACAGAACCAGAATCAAAGATCAGACTAAATCCTATCATGAGGGATTTAATCATCAATGGACACATGGACAGGCACTACAAACGAGCAGTAAAGAGGAAGCATAGAAATTGACAGAAGACAAGATTCAAAGCTGAGGTGGTCGAAAGCATTGGGGAAAATCAACTAGTCTGGTTGAACACTCTAAAAGAAGAAATCGACAAGCTCGAATAATTTCTCAGGTTGTATTGAGTACGTTTTAGAAAATTTTGGACATGTGGCATTTAGTGAAAAACCCTCAGATATGTTAGACCTGTTTATAACACTCCCTATAGTGTAGGAGAATAGATGTTATGTATTACTCTTTTGTGTAACCAATCTCTATCTTTAGAGTGTGGGGAAGGTGAATTATTTTTAATCCCACATGTAAATTCTCTCTATATATCATTCCAAGGATAAAGAAAGTATGGAGGAAAAAAGGGGGCCTTCCCTCGTTGCAGGTAGACTTTGTAAAATCATGGAGCTAAACTGAATATATGATGCAGAAGAAATTTTTGAATTATTTATGCAAAATATTCTAGTCGACTATGATATGAGTTATGTCTTCTTTCATAGTGTGTGTTTCCTATGTCTTTAAAATTCCATTTACAATTTATTCTTTTAAATTGGAGAGTTAAAAGTCCGGAATTCGTCTGATGATGCTCTAGACTTAGCAATTTAAATTCATGTGATTCTCTTCTCAACTATTTCAGAATTCGTTTTAATATGCTCTGATGTAGTTATGTGTTTTCCTTTTTCTTCTTTTGCCATGCAAGTTTAAATTTGAAACTCAAACTCGTTGCCTCACTTAGCCTTTCTCCTCTAGAAGAGTCTAGATAGTTCTAATGACCTACCACTACTTTATTCATTTTTGACTCCATAGCCCAAATGTCACTCCCATTTCTTCAACAACTTTATAATACCCCCCAAAACAAACCAAATCTAGCCAATGATTTCCAAGAAATATAAAGTGACACGAGAGATCCCTCTCCGAGTTGAGCAGGCTAGTGTCTCATCTCTAAAGCTGGTTGAAACAGTTACCTCTTTCATTTTTCTATCAGCCAGACAAAATTTACAGAGTGATAACATTTTGGCACCATTGTGGGGGACGAAATTGAAAAAATTTCCCTGGGAAAGGACGATGTGGTTGAGTTCTAAAGTCTGAGAGCAGCAAAGATTTAGACACATATTGGTTGTATTCCTTCTCTGGCGACTCCACACATCAAAAACCAGTTTGAATGTGATTCCACTTGTAGACGAATCCAAAAATTCAAATATTCAATGGCAACTCCACTCTCAATGCATAATCCAGCTTCCAGAACATTATTGGAAACTCCACTCAAGATTCAAATGTAGTTCAGAGACTCCACTGGAAGATGAGATCCCTTGATAGAGGTATGAAAATACATTATTGAAGAAAACAAGTACTTAAATTTTGATTTTTTCCAAAGCATTTTATTGTGTGTTATAAGTTTCCTCCAGTCCTTCCTTGAACAAGTCAAACAAATTTTTCTTTACCTACTGCATTCTAATGATGATCATGAGAATCTTGCAATTGTATATCCTCCTCTTAAAGCTATACACTCATATCCTCACTGTATCATTGATTTTGATAAACATATCCCATCTAAGCCATGTGCTAACCATGACTGAGTTGATGAGGCCCATGAAGACAAGGCTGATATTTCACCTCATGTACCTAATCCAACGTCCTCCAATATCCATCATAGATACATACCCTTGAATATAACCCAAGTCCTCCACGCTTTCCCTCCAAAGTACTATGAGTGCTTACCTGTGTTTGATGGGCAACCTGATACCATCTCAGTTGAAAAACACATCCAAGGGTTTGATCATTTTATAGATTTTTTTGATATTGACCATGGTGATGTTTGTATGAGGGCCTTCTCTCAATCCTTGAAAGGAGACACAAAATACTGGTTTAAACATTTGTAGGCAGAGACAATTAGCTCATGGGAGGAATTGAAGGATGTCTTCTTAAATTTTTGGGGCAGGAAGAAATCTTTGGATCTATAGCTTACAGAGTTCTATGCCTTGAAAAGTCATAGAAATGAAACTATTTTTACATTCAAAAGGAGTTTTTCCAATATTTACTACAATTTGTCCAAAGAAATTCAACCCACTAAAGTTGTTGCCATGCTCCATTATGCAACTACTCTTGATCCAGATTTGTCTTTCCTCCTGATGGAAATAAGACCTAAGTCCTTACAACAAATGTTTAATTATGCTCAGGACATTCAACACAACATCCAAGAATGTAAACAGATACAAAATGAGGGGTTGAATGCTCAAGAACATGAAAGTGAATATGAACAAAAAACAGTTGATTGGAATCTTGAGCATAGAATTGACAATATCATAGGTCCTCTTGAAGTTTCCAATGCTAATGATTTTGAAAAAAATTGTATTCCACTTGTTGAAAGAAGAGGTGTTGATTTAGCTTCTGAACCATCCCATGATAAGCGAGGGGCTGATTGTTTTATGTGTTCATTTGTAGATAGTCAAGAATATGAATTTGCAAATCAGTTTGTTGAAGAGCATGTTGATGTTCCAAGTTTGTTCTTGTTGGATGACATCGCATATATTGTTGATTTGCCTATATATGATGAATATGATGATGATTATGAGGCTGGATTCCTAGAACAACCAACTACATGTTCTCTATTAGAAAATGTTCCTTTTCAGCAGTATAATGGGAGCAATCAACCTACATATCACAGTTACAAAGAAGAAAATATTGAATCAGCTGAAGGGAATTCTTTACCTTTATGCTTTTCTTCATTCAAATTGTTGAAAGAAAATCCTAAGATCATCATTGAAGAAAAGGAATGTGTGTTGACACCAAATGACACTAATTCACTGGAACAAATTGGCAAGATATTGCAACAATATTCTCATGTGTTTGACGACCATGTTACTTGTTATATAGAAGATCTTGTCAATTCAAAATTGCATCCATTGTTGGAAGATAAATCTGAAAATGGGTGTGTTCAGAAATCCAAAGGAATTGAAAACAATGAAGAAAATGAAGGAGGTTTTAAATCAGGTGAAAGAATCTTGCCATTATGTTTTGCTTCTTTCAAATTGTTGAAGAAAAATGTTTATAATGTTTCAAATCAGAAAGCCTCCAGGCATTATGTTGAATATGAATAAAGAAGTGGAATTACAAATGAAAACTATCTTCCTTTATGTTTTTCTTCCTTTGAATGGTTGAAAGAAAATCATGATACAACAGAAGAAATAGGGAAGTCTGACTGCATTCACAGGGGCACTGTTTTACATGAGGAAATTGTTATCAATAAGGAGGACCAATAACACTCACATGCAGTAAATGATTATGTAACTGATTATTTGAAAGGATATTCCAATTCGGAGTTACAACCTATGCTTAACCACCAAATTGAAAGAGAAGATCAATAAATTGTTGTTAAAGGTTATTTTCCTTCTCCTGAAACTAACATAGATACTCAACAATATTTCCAACAAGACAAAGTGTTTCAAAGTTGTCTTTCTTCCCCTAAAAATGACATGGTGGTCCAATTTCTAAGTGGCCTAGACATGGATGAGGATTCTAAAACTACATCTATGGAGACTCCAAGCAGCGAAAAAATAAATGACATAGAGTTTCAAGAAAGCAATAAAACAACGTCTGCCATTTCTCAATCAGAGATAAAAACAAATAGTGAAAGGGATGATGCACATGATATGGCTGTCATATTTGAAGATGTTCAAGAATGTATGAATTTTTTTGTTGATATGTATGGAAATTAGACACACCTATTGTTGTCATTTCATCCGAAAATATTCCCAATATGGAAGAAATGAAGCAAGAGAAAAAAACACTTGTGAAGGAAGCTTGTTTTTCTGTCTTAGCTCCTAAAAAGGAAACATTCTTTATGTGTTTCATGATTCCATGGCACGTTATATGAAAAAAAGTTATAATCAATATATACAGAGGATAGTGGGTTGCAAGCTTAAGGATAAAGGGAGTGACAAATTGGTGTCTGTATTAAATATGGGTCTCTTTACACCAGACGATTTTCTTCAGCCATGGTTGTCTTACGTTTCAAGAAACTATTAGTTCCAGACTTCTCATCAAACCTATCAGTTTCTCGATGGCAATCAATAGGTTAAATCACATGAAAAGAAGAATGCGGTGGAAGGGGTAAAATAGGATAGTTTTTTTGTGCATGTTTTAGAAGATCCATTTGCAGTTTTCTTGGAGGAAGTAAACAATCCAAATGTTCTTGATTTTCTGAGATTTGGATTTATGGATGGAGTTTTGAATGAATTGTCAAAAAAAAATTGGTACAAGCAAGTGCAAAGAAAACAAATAGTGGATAAAATGTTGTCATGGATGCATTGGAATTATGATTTCACTTGACTTTTAGTTCGTTTCTGCAATTAGGGTAGGTAGGAGTGTGAGAATAAGCTTGTTTGTAAAGAATTCTTTTTTAATTTCCATTCGTATGTACAGTTAGATTCTAGAGGTATTTTTTGTTCAGCATCCAGTTGAAAGTAGTTTGCAAAATTCGGTTTTAAAATTGACACTCAGGCTCCAAGACCTAACAAGATACCCACACATGTTTTGAAAGCATCCCAATGAAGAAGGAACTCAGTCTAGATTTATTTTCTACCTCATAGGAAGGATAGCATCCCCAATAGGAGCCTATGTTATCACCATAACAATTTTCAGATAGGGTCGAGGTCTAGGAAATTTAGCGAGGAGCTACATCATTATGGAGGCATGATAGTTTGGACAATAATGGTCACATATAGCGGTGCATGGGAAAATATAGCAGAGATGTGGAAGTGATGGGACCCGACCAACCATAGATCTCAAGTGTCATAGATCAACGATCAGAAACCATATCGGGCATTGAAATAGCACAAGAGTTATTTGTTCTAAGGAAAGCTGGGAAAGCACCGTGGTTTTGTTTCACGGGCACGTGGCACCTTTAAAGGTACATTGGGGCGAAAAGTGGTCTACCTAAAATCATCTTCCCGAAATCCCCGATGTTGGAAGTTGCTAAAGCCTAGAGCACCGTAGATATTGGAGTGGTCCAGATCGATGGCCAAGACACATATCAGAGATTGAAGTAGCGTGGAGGATCAATTTTTGAGGGCAGGCCGGGGAAATACCACAGCTTCAAAATGTGGACACGTGACACTCCCTAAAGTATATCAGGGGTAAAAGTGGGTGAGAGAAACACTTCTCAGCCACACCCTAATGTCACATGTTCTAATTCCATTTGAATACGTCAAAATCAGCAATTCATGTGGGGAAAGGTGACAACGGGTCAAATCACCTCATGCCAGTCATTTAGGTATTTTACGTTCCTGCGATACCAGGTAAGCACCGCGAGATAACTAGCTCAAAGGATCATCATTCGAAATAGATTGGCCAAATTTGATAAACCAACGTACCTGCAGGTACTCTTGTCAACAATTCATGATTAAAACTCAATGACTATCGCTCTTCAAAATATGCATGGTGTTATTCTTCTCCAGGAAATCAACACTTCATTCGTAAGTAGAGTAATCTCAAATTGTATCAACTTCCTAATTTCTATGAGGTTAACGAAGATGAAAATCGTGTTTTCTGCAAAACTGGGAGACATGGACAAAGCCACTCAAGCAACATCCAGTGAACCAGGACTTTCAACTAACATGGAAAATTCATCAATGAGTAAGAAAGAGAAGTCGATTGCATGGATATTATCAACCAAATTTCATATTGACCCTGCAGAAAAACTAGAATCAGAGGTCAGACTAAATCCTATCATGAGGGATTTAATAATCAATGGACATGTGGACAGGCTCTATAGACAAGAAGTAAAGAGGTATCGGAGAAAGCGACAGAAGATAGGAATCAGAGCTGAGGCGGTTGAAAGTGTTGGGGAAAATCAACTAGTCTAGTTGAACACTCTAAAAGAAGAAATTTCCAAGGTGGAATAAGTTGTCAGTTTGTATCGAGTACGTTTCAGAAAATTTTCGACATGTGGAGTTCAGTGAAAAAACCTCAGACATGTCAGACTATTTATAATGCTCCATGTAGTGTAGGAGACTAATTGTTATGCATTACTCTTTTGTGTAACCGATCTCTATCTTTAGACTGTGGGGAAGGTGAGTCATTTTGAATCCCGCATGTAAATTTTCTATATATATCATTCCAAGGATAAAGAAAGTATGGAGGAAAAAAGGGGGCCTACCCTCGTTGTAGTTAGACTTTGTAAAATCATGGAGCTAAAATGAATATACAATGTAGAAGCAATTTTTGAACTGTTTATGAAAAGATTCTAATCGACTGTGATATGAGTTCTATCTTCTTTCATAGTGTGTGTTTCCTGTGTCTTTAAAATTCCATTTACAATTTCTTCTTTCAAATTAGAGATTTAAAAGTCTG
>ML804666.1:102761-125266 GCA_009831015.1 Picea engelmannii | reverse complement strand
AATTTGCTTGATATGTGGTTAGGAATTTATGAAAAGATAGATTACGAAAAGAAAGGAAGTATGTCTCGTGCTTTGCAGTGAAACTAATGAACACTTCGGTACTGTCAAGGAAGAAAGATCCTGAAAAGAATACGTATTGGTTTACCTTTTTCATTAATAGATATCATACTCCTAGACTCAATTCATATCCCATGAAAACTCCTCATCACAAAAATATCCAGTAATGGGAACATATGTTTTACATGATAATAATAAAAGAAATAAGTGGTGAGGAAGGAAAATAAATCTAAGGGAACTAATGATGTCAAGGAGGTGATGTAGATATATCCATTTTGGATATGGACTCTTGTTGGAAATGGAGAAAATTATGTGGTATCGAGGTGACTTTGTCAGGGATATGAACACTCATTGGAAGTTGAGGAACACCATAAGGGTAATAAAACTACTTAAAGATTACTAATTAAGGTTATCCTATCAGGGGTGGTATTAGATTTTTTTTTTTTTGTAAAACATGGATATTTTCTCAATAATAAATAGTTTCGAAAATCAGATAAATCTTCATAAAAAACCATATGTCTCATTCCCTAAATTATACACACATAGACAGATAGATTTATAAATAATTCTTGAGTTATGTTGTCTGGTGTAACTTTTCCACCTGAAATTTGTATAATCATTCTCCTAAAGTATATTCAAAGGTTCACGTTTCTCCTAATCAATCAACATTTGTTGAGTACACAACACACCCTTCAAAAATTTACAATTTTAAAATATCACTTTCTTTTTTTTATCATTTTTCCATGTCCTTGTGTTTTATTTTTTTAACCACATTTTGATTTTATTTAAATTCCTGTGTTTTTATTTGATTATACTTCATATAAAAATCTTAATAAAACTTGAAAAGAACTCCCATGTTTGCATAAAAAGGAAAAGGAAAGAAACAATTTAAAAAGAGCTTAAAGAGAAAAGGTTTCAAAAGTACCAATGAGACCATTAACATTAACATTGAACTATTAACATTGGGGGAGGGGGAGCTCGATAAATTTGCAATAAAAGTGTCAAGAATTCCATTGATCACCGATAAGACATTGTTCATCCATAGAATTTAGTAGAGTTTTAAGGAAGATAGTTAACATATTATTTTGATCGTTGAAAAGCCATCAGCGTTGACAAAACTCATACAAAGTCCATAAGAAATGAATAGGATATCTCACCAATCGTCAATCAGCTTCCAGTGTCACCGAAAATTTTAAGAGTTATGGACATAATAGGTAACACATCTCAAACAATGTCGATGAATCATGAATCAAAATAAAAATATCAGTTTTTTTATCATAAGTGAGGTTGAATCTTGATCGTTGAATCTTTCCATGTGAATTGTGGCCACCGTGATGACCATGCAATTCCACATCACTTGTCGCATCATCATGCCATGTCACCAGCTATATAGTTCGACGTCACTAACCATACTTAATTGTTCCATGTCGGCATGACATGTCACTTTCCACATCATCGTATGGTACAAATCATCATATGGACATCAATAAATATGGAAATTCATGTTCATAGAAAAAAAAGAGTATGATCAAAATATTCCTTCGAGGGTTCTGATGTCATAAGTTTGAGGAAGTATGGTTCCATCATACATTCGACATAACTATCATAAATCACAAGATTGTCGAACATAAGATTGAAAAACATTCATCACAAGATAAAACGTCAGCGCATTGCAAGATCAACAAAGGTCCAAGAACTTTCATTACTTCCGATTACACTTTCCGTCAGTTAGGGTCAGAATTATGGTGGCATTTTCATCAGGAATCCGATGAAATCCAATATAGGTTCATCGCGTGATCGACAAATGTCCATCAAACTTTGAGTACTTCTAATGAAACTTTCCTTCATTTGCAGTCGAAATTTCGACGAACGCCAATGTAGATTCATCGCACGATAGATAAAATTACATCGAACATTGAGTACTTTTGATGAAACTTTTCGACACTTTGAGACAAAAGTTTGACGATATTTCCATAGGCCTTCTGACCGAATGCCAATGTAGGTGTGTTGGATGATCAACAAACCTCTGAAGCAAGCCAATTTATGTATCAAGTTCAATAGAATGCGAAGAACGCTGACCCTTTTTGAGTAAAGGCTCTTCTTATGCTTATAAGAGTTCTTCTTCTTTTCATGGTTTTCTTGTTTTTGGATATTTTTGTGTTGATGATATTTTATCTTTGCATTACATTCTTCTTCATTATTACTAGTTTCATTTTTCTTGTATGGACACCTAGCAACAAATTGTCCTAGTTTTCCACAATTAAAGCATTTAAAGGGAAAATTTTGTTTGTATTTTCCATATCCCTTTTTGAGTTTACTCACAAAATTTTATTCCCTATGTCTAATTCACAGCTAGAACAATCACTTGATTTGTACTCTTTTTTCTTCATCTTCTTTGAGGCTTTGAAAGTTGCTTCCCTTTTTAATGGTTTTTCCTTTTCAATCCTTATTTCATATACACTCAGGATCCCATGCAATTCATCCATTGCTAATTTATCTAGATCCTTTATTTCCTCAATGGCGAAAAATTTGGCATCAAATCTTTAAGGGAGTGACCTCAACACCTTTTTCACAATCATTGATTCATCAACCATTTCACCAAGTCCTCTGATGGTGTTGAAAAATTTTCCCACACAGAGGAGATAGGATGCAACATTTTCTTCTTCTTTCATCTTCATATTCTCGAACTGTCTTCTACGAGTTTGGATCTTATCCTTCTTGACCTTTTCATCTCCTTCATGGATTTTTTTACGATTGTCCCAAATTTATTTCACTAATTTGCAATGGATCACTTTGAAAAACTCTGATTTTGATAGTCTGTACAAAATGGTGTTCATGTCTTTTCAATCATTTTCACTAGCCTTTTTCCAGTCGTATCTGTTGGTGGAATTTTTGGGGATATATAACCAATCACGACAAATTTTCAAATATCAAAACCAAGGGACATTAGATATGTTTGCATCCTTATACTCCAAAAGGCATAGTTTTTTATGTCAAACAATGGGGCCATGTTTGTAGAGAAACCTTCCTGACTGACCATGTGTGCTCCCAAGATCTACTTTCCAGTGGTTAGATATTTTCCAAAGGAACCCGCTCTCATACCAATTGTTGAACACACAATTATACTAAGAGGGGGGAGTGAATCAATATAAGACTGTTTTTTTCTCTTTAACATTCATAAAACATAATGAAGCTACCACGTCAATATAAAAATCAGAAGACACAATATTAACATCGAAACCCTTCCAAGAGAAAACCAAAAAAATGTATTTTTATTAATTTGTAGGCACCAACCTACCGGAGATACTAATCACCATTGTTGTTCGTAGGCACCAACATAGAGGAGACATCGATCCCCTCTGATGCTTGTAGGCACCGACCTATAGGATACATCAATCCCCTCTAATGTTTGGAGGCACCGACCTATAGGAGCCATCTATCACCTCCGTTGTTTCTGTCTTCAGAAAATATGATTTGTGTTCTTTACTTCTTCTTTCGTCAGATTTATTTTGTACTTGCTAATTATGATTTCGCTCTTCCTTCAACAGTTCTTCTTGATTTTTCTTCTTCCTCTCCTTCATATCTATAATCACTCATTTTTATTTTGCAAGATCTATTTTCTAGAACACTAGATCTAATCTTCGTCAATATTTAATTGTCTCTCTCACAATGATGTTCCATCATCACACCTCAAATAATATGCATATAAGAATATTACATTTTCACCCACACATACATTTTTTCTCATAACATATTCTTTATTTATACTTTTCCATAAACTTTACTTAAAAGTCATGTTCTTCTTAAAAGTAATGACTTTTTTTAAATAATAATTAATTTTTCCCCTTTCTTTATTTTTAATTCACTTTTTAGCATTCCATGAGTAAAATACCACCATGGTTTTTAAATCCATGTGCATTTTCACTTTTACCTTTTTTTAATCCATTTTCATGTTTCTTTCATTTTTCATAAACTTCACTTTCACTTTTACCTTTTTAGTTAATCCACTTTCATGTTTACACATCTTTTAAGTAAATTCCACTGGCACCTAACTTTTCAACTTTTGTTATTTATTAAAGTCATATTTATATTTAATCTACTTTCATTTTTTCTCCACTTTTACATAAACTCCATTTTCACTTAACTTTTCACTTTTGTATTTATTAAAGTTACAAGTTTTGTTATTTATTAAAGTCATATTTATATTTAATCTACTTTCATTTTTTCTCCACTTTTACATAAACTCCATTTTCACTTAACTTTTCACTTTTGTATTTATTAAAGTTACAACTGTATTTGATCACTCACTAACCTTTGGCATCAATGAAACAAGTTTATTTCACCCTACTACACAATACCTCGCCAATCTTCTCCCCTGAACTTGGTCTTTTGGTATTCTTGGTTCCTTCCACTACAACATTCTAAGCTTCCTCTACTCCTCAACTACCATAGTTGTAGGATTCTTCACTTTCTCACTTCCTCTCAATTCCTTCACTGCTCCTTCCTCTAGAAAACTCTACCCATATCGTGATTGTGGAGCTACCTCAACAAATTCTACCCAAACTTTGTTAGAACTTATATTCTCTTGAAACTTTTTTTGATCTAGGGTTTCTACCACAAATCCTCTTTTCTCTTTAATTAATATTTATGAAGTCTTATTCTTCTTTCTTCACACCTACAATCTCCTTCATTCATTTGCAATTACAAGTTTACAAAAATATGTTTCTTGTTGGATTTGATCAAGGTCCAACAAGACACCTATGAATTTGGTTTGGAAAAATTAATTGATGCAACATTGCCATGACTTCTTTGACATGACCTAAACTTGACTTACGTTTGACTTTGTTTTAAGACTCAACAATAGAAATAATATTGCTACTTACACTTGGATTCTGACTCACCATGACTTTGATTTTGAGTTCTTTGCATCAATAAATACTTATTCAATGACTTGACCATAAATTGGACTTGAGGTGAACTTTAACTTACCTTTAACACTCATTAAAAAAAATACTTAACTTATGTGAAGACTTTTTCAAGACATTAACTTTGCCCGACTCACTTATCACTTACTTTAAACTTTTGACATCACATTGTAAAATGACTCCACATTCAAAACTTTACCATTCATATTCAACCATCCTTCTCAAATATATTCCAAACTCTATTCCTAACTCCAACCCATTACAAATTTAATACAAATAAAACTATATTTTTTCTTATATCTTTACAAAAACAAATCTTTCCCTAACATCAATGAACTCATTTGACACTCTACAATTGGGATTTTAGAACTTTCCAATATTTTGCATTTACAATCTTTGAATTCTTAACATTAATGGACTTCTCTTGAATTTTAGTCAACCAACATGGCCATTCCTTTCAACTTGAGAACCATTAAAGAAAAAAGATATACGATGAAGCCAAAAGTAACATACCTTCGTAAGGTCATTTCATGTTAACCATATCACGCACTAGGACTTGAACTCCTTTGAATAGGAAAGATTGTTCTCAATTTGCAGCTTTGTTTCCATGCCAATAAACTCCACACTATTTTCATATTACTAAATATTGGGTGTTGTAGCTGGCTTGGGAAACGCCCTCAACTTGAGCTCTCGAGGCAACAAATTTGTAAACACTATAATAGAGATTTCGAATTTAATTTGCATCATAGAATCAATGGAGATATCATGATTTGCTTGCCCTAGCACAAACAATCTTCTGCCTGAAATAATGCATTCAGTTTTCTGTACTCTTCAACGAGACCTCTCCATTTCTGGAGTCTACTGATCTGCTCGCGCTTATCCTTCTCTGCATCAACCTCAATCTGCTTTCTCATCGTCTCTTGTAAACTACTCAGTGGACACATTCACAGGCTTGTGCCACCTCATCAGCATCTGCAAACACGTGGAGTTGGTGTTTTCCACATTCTCAATCACAGAGAAGAATACTTTCACAAAAACGTTGTTGGTAATATAAATTATTACAAGAAGCACAAATTAAAAAACTGCATCTTAAATATTCCTTCCATTACATTCATCATCTATCTATAGTGCACCGATAATTTATTTCGAATTTGATGATGAGCTTACAATCCCTCTACAATTAACCAAATTTTGACACAGATTTCGGATGGCCCAGATTAGCCATCAGAATCATTCAGTGGAGCACAATTGCTCTTCTTCTGCTCCTTCCTACAAATGGACTCCAATTCGCGAAACAAAAGCGATTCGACTTCATTTGTATCCACCTTCAAGATATAAGCTACCTAAACTTAGTACAACCTTTTCGTTCAACTCTTCATAATCCCTGTCCTCTGAAATATGATACTAGCACAGCCACAATATTGAAATATGATATTAGCACAGCTATATAATTGTGGTTGATAAAGCCAAAAAGCATATTTATTTTACAAATTTTAATTTTAATATAAATCTTAATTAAGGTTTACAAATAAAATATACTATTACATTTATGTGATAATGTTAACAGAGGGAATAAATGAATTTACCATAAAATCATTTAATACAATGGATTGCAGAATAATATGTTTTAAAACCCTGGATATTATACACCAAGAAATAAAATTTTCTTTATTAAGATACCTGGGTAGGGTTTTGGTGCTTTTGAAAACATTGTATTGTTTTCTTGTTTTCTAAGAGGAAGAGAATGCTGTTCGATCTGGTTTAAGTAAGACAGAAAATCCACGAGGCCTGGCAGGGCGACTTCATCACCTTCGCTCTTGTGCAACTCCAAACGTGAAATCTATAATACTGATTGGGTAGCTCTCAAAGCAAGAACATCAATAAAAAATTATTACGCTATCAGATTTTAAGTTCTAACATAAATAATGGAGATGTGGCGGAAATGTAGAGGAGATGTGGCCAAATGTAAACAGATAAAAGGTTAATGGGCAGAGGAAGCTAACAGTAGCTGGGGCAGACCATAGCTGTGTGGGAGATGTGGTTAAACGTCGTGGAAATGTCAAAAAGATAAAAGGTTATTGTTGAAGTAAATATTTAATCTCAATTAAGTTTGTTAATTATGTAAATGTGATAATTAAATAATCAAAGAGTAAATATGACATTTAAAAATGTTAGGAAATTATGAAGATTAAATTTATTCATTGATTTAGGAAGACTACCAAGAATATGTTAGCATCTTCAAACGCTAACCATTAGCACAGCCATTTAAAATCGTGGCTGATGAACGCCCAAAGGCGATGCCAAAGCTTGCTCCCGCAGGTTAATGGCCGGAACCTTAAACGCTTGATGATCTGCCCCGAGCCCTTAGCAATGGCCTTCCCCCACCATACTGTTATAGTCTTTCACCTTCGGCAATCCAATATGAAACGCGTGGACAGGAAAATGAAACGTGCCTACAGTCAGAAAATGGAAGAAAGTCAGCAAATCTAAACTTGGTAATCCCAAAGATTAATCATTTAAACGTGGAAATCATATACTGCTATAGTAATTTCTTAATATGATTAGGTAAATGTTAAAAAGTAAACCGGTTAACGGATGCATTCAAAAATACCAGAAAATTATGAAGAGTAAATCACATTCATTGATTTGGAAGGACGACTAAGAATGTGCCGGCATCTTCAATTTTTAGCCATCAGATTATAATTTTAAATTAAAAGATCATTAAATGTGCCATCTCCAACACCTTTCCAGGTAATGAATATGAATGGTGGTAACTCAACATGATAGTTTTAATCTGTGTTTTCTCATTCTAGGAAATTCTTGCGCAACGTTGCATCCGTGACATATTACCTTTTCCTTCGTTTCTCAATTAATGGTCGCCCAGTGACCCGTTGTTGCTGAAGATGTTGAAACCCATTACCGAGGATAGATTGCTTGATGGGATTTGGGCTTCTAATCTTCTTAGTTGCAGATTCAAGCAATGGCCAAGGCTCCTCCTCTACCAGGTTCTAATACACCCCGCTCACTGATATGCTCAGATTTCAAATTTGGCTCTCCTCTTACAGAAACCCAGCCATAGTTCCTTCTCTTGGTGATCTCTCACAAACGTGGACTTAATGGAATCTCTTTAATAAAGTAATTCCAACATGCTCTCAAATTGATGCAGATTCAAGCAATGGCCAAGGCTCCTCCTCTACCAGGTTCTAATACACCCCGCTCACCGATATGCTCAGATTTCAAATTTGGCTCTCCTCTTACAGAAACCCAGCCATAGTTCCTTCTCTTGGTGATCTCTCACAAACGTGGACTTAATGGAATCTCTTCTTTAATAAAGTAATTCCAACATGCTCTCAACAATTTGAGTTGTACATGGGCCAAGAATGGATCTTTTCAGACTTGTTATTGGGAGAAGCATTCCTCAACCGCCTACGCGATTCTTCACACGTCATCTTGGTTTGAATCTTTTTCACGCATGTTTAAAATAGTATCACCCTCCAACTTATCCTCTCATTTTTTCAAATTGAAAAAATCCTTTATATATTAATATATAAAACGTTTCATCTCTTATTACAATTAATATATAAAACGTTTCATCTTTTATTACAACTTTTCACAAATCTGCATGCAAAAACATCTACTAACAAAATGCCCAATTCCTACAGAAAAAGAGAAAAGAACCCAATAACAGTTTATAGCTGAGTAATTAAAACAAAAATAGAGTTTTAATAATGCCTGCTATTTGAATCATACATTCATCCCAAAACAAAGTATCCAGCAGCAGCTTACATTTACAAAAACTGAGTCTTTTTTTTAAGAGACGGGAGAAGCTTCTCAAATACACTGGCAAGTAGAAAAGTCAGTGAAGATACATAGAAGAATGTAGAAGAAAGTAGGAGGGAAGAAGAATTAAATGTGGCAGTTGGAGAGTAGTTGAGAAATTATGGCAGGGGAGATTAACAAAATCTAGTTGGAGATCCATGTCACCAACACTCCCCCTTAATCTTCCCTGACATGTATGTCTGCAATACCAATCTCTTCTCGAAGATGCTCAAAAACATTCTTTGCAAGCGGCTTTGTGAAAATGTCTGCTAGTTGTTCTTTGGACCTTCAAAACTCAAGATATGTGTCACCATTGTTCACCAATTCTTGAATGAAATAGTATCGTGTATCAATATGCTTGCTCCGTTTATGAAAGACATGATTTTTAGATAAAGCGATTGCAGAATTATTATCACTATAAATTTTTGTAGCTTCTTCTTGTGGATGCCTCAAATCTGAAAGTACTCTCCTCATCCATACTGTTTGGCAAGCTGCTGATGTGGCTGCAACATATTATGCTTCAGCTGATAAGAGTGTCACAATTGGTTGTTTTTTTGATGCCCAAGAGATATCTCTGGATCCTAGATGAAAGATATACCCTGAAGTGCTTTTTCCATCATCCATGCTACCTCCCGAGTCACTATCCGAATATCCAATCAGTTTGTAATTATCTGAAGATGTATACAAAATTCCAAATCTCTTTGTTCCAGCTATATACCTTAAAACTCTTTTTCCAGCTATATACCTTAAAACTCTTTTTCCATCTTTCCAATGTGATTCCTTTGGTTTGTCCATGAATCTAGAATTGAGACTAACCCCATACATGATATCTGGTCTTGTGGCAATAAGATACATAAGGTTGCCAACTAATCTCTTGAATAAAGTTGCATCAACACTAGGACTTTTATCATTCTTGCTAAGATTTAAGCCCAATGCAACGAGTGTAGGAGCTGGATTTACATTTGTCATCTTAAATATCTTCAACACATCATTAACATACTTGCTTTAACATATAAAAATTCCTTGTTCATTTTGACTTCTATCCCAAGAAAATATTTCATGAGCCCCAAATCAGTCATATCAAACTCTCTTTCCATGGCTGCCTTGAATGAGTTAATTGACATGTTACCTGTGAATATCAAGTCATCTACATACAAACAGACTATCAAAATTTCTCCTTCATCATTCACTTTGACATACAAAGTTGGTTCATTGCCACACTTGTTGAACCCATTGTTCACAAAATAAGAATCTATCCTGCTGTACCAAGCTCTGGGAGCTTGTTTCAAACCATATAGTGCCTTTTTCAGTTTGTATACCTAATGTTCTTCTCCCAAAACTTCATAACCAGGTGGTTGTTTTATATACACTTCTTCTTCTAAAATGCCATTCAAGAATGTTGATTTAATGTCCATTTGGTAAACCTTCCAATTGTTTTGAGAAACAATAGATAAGACCATCCTTATTGTATTCAATCTTGCCACAAGTGCGAATGTTTCATTATAGTCTATGCCAGGCTGTTGTGTGAAGCCTTTAGCTACTAGTCTTTCCTTGTGTTTTTCTACTTTTCCATAAGCATTATACTTTGTCTTGTAAACTCATTTAACCCCAATCACATCCTTTCCTTTATGAAGCTCTACTAGATCCTAAGTTTGATTCTTGTCAATGGATTGAATTTTTTCATTCATGACTGCAATCCATTTGTCATCTTCAAAATAAATTGGATCATCTTGTGTTAAGAATGCAAAATTAGAGCATAAATCATCATTTTCAGCCTCTTGTGTTTCATTATAAATTTTTCTTAGACTACGTGTCTTCTTTGAAGTGTTTATAGACCTTGATCTTAGTGATGCAAGTGTTGGATTAGAAGACTCACCGTTGTTATTACATGTTAGGGTAGTTGGATTTGGAGTGGTAGGTGCCTTAGAAGGCGTTATAGGAACATTTGCTTGTGTAGTAGGATTCACAATTTGAGTTTCATTCTCTTCATTCTCTTGTGGAACACTAGTTGTAGTTGTAGTTGTATTGTCTATGCTTCCATCCCATGCATCTTCTTTAACAAACTCAACATCATGACTTATTATCAACTTCTTTGGGATAAGATTGTATAATTTATATGCCTTGGATTATTCACTATATCCCACAAATATGCACTTCTCTCCTCTATCATCTAGTTTCTTTCTCAACTCTTGAGGTATCAATGAGTATGCTACACATCTAAAGACTCTCAAGTGTGCTATATTATACTTCCTTTTGCTCCAAGCTTCTTCTGGGGTTTTATTTATCACTACTTTCGTTGGACATCTATTTAATATGTATACCGAACATGGAACCGCTTCAGCCCAATACTCATTTGGTAGTTGTTTTGGTTTTATCATACTTCGTGCCATTTCCATAATTGTTCTATTCTTTCTCTCAGCTACTCCATTTTGTTGAGGAGTATACCTTGCTGTAAATTGTTTCCTTATGCCACTTTCTTTGCAAAAAGTTTGAAAATCATTTGATATATATTCACCACCACGATCGGTTCTCAATGTTTTGATATAGTATCCACTTTATTTCTCAACTTTTTCCTTGAACTCATTAAAAACAACAAATACATTTGATTTGTATTTCAAAAAATAAACCCATACTTTTCTGCTGAAATCATCAATAAATGTCAACAAATAAAGTGTTCCACTTAGGGATGGTGTTTGCATAGGTCCACAAAGATCTGAATGGACTATCTCAAGTGAATGTTTTTCCCTATAAGACTCCCCAACTAGAAATGTTTTCCTATGTTGCTTTTCCAATATGCAACTCTCACATGTTGTCTTAAGTGGCTCTATTGGTGGAAATCCATATACGATTCTTTTCTTATATAACATTTGTAACCCTTTGAAGTTTAAATGTCCAAGTCTTAAATGCCATAACCAGGATTCATTTTTGTATGAAGCTTTAAAATCTAACTCAGCAACCTTTTGCAATCCTTGTGGCTCTAAGAATAGTTCACTTTGAATTCTAAGTGGAAACATCCTATTTTTTGTCATCTTGTCTAGAATCACACATTCACCATTTTCAAAGTATATTCTATATCGTTTTTGCACTAGTTGTCCAATGCTTATGAGATTGTGTTGTAGTCCAGGAACATAGTATACATCTGAAATATGCTTCTCCTCACCTTGCTTAGTTCTTATGTTAATTGACCCTTTTCCCATGATTGAAACTCGATGATCATTCCCCAATTTTACTTATGATTTATTGAATCATCCATTGTTGCAAACATCTCCTTACTTCTACTCATGTGATTACTACAACCACTATCTAGGAACCATACTTCTTTGGAACTCTCTTGTGCTACATTGCATGTTATCAATATGGTGTTTTCTTCACCATTGTTGGGTTGGTTTTCATTTGTAAAATGTGCCTTTTGCTTATTCATGTCATATTTCTTTTTCCTACATTCTGATGCAAAATGCCCAAATTTATTGCAATAATGGCATTGGATGTTGGATTTATCATACCTTTATTCCTGATGATGACTATGAGAATGGTTTCTCCCCCTTCCTCTTGTTGGTGTAAAATGAGCATGTGGGCTTGATGTTGGTCTTTTGCTTTCAAATTGTGTATTTTCTCTTCCTCCTCATGGTGTAAAATGTCCGTTGCCTTTGTTGTAATTTGATCTCCCTCTTGTTCTGCCAAATGAAAGTTGAGTCTTGAATGCATTCTCCAATGATGATGTCCCTGTTTGATTTAATCTTCGCTCATGTGATAAGAGTGATCCCATTAATTCATTTACTGATAGTTGAGTGAGATCTTTGGATTCCTCAATGGATATTACAACTAGATCAAACTTTGTAGGTAAGTTTCTAAGTATTTTCTCTACAACCTTTTGATCTCCAATGGTTTCTCCATATGATCTAAGCAGATTTATTATTGCCATTGCATGAGTGAAGAATGAATCTATTGAATCGGTATCCTTCATTTGCAAGTTTTCAAAATCCCTTCTAAGCATTTGTAATTTTGATGTTCTTACCTTGCTTTTGCCTTGGTATGTTGTTTGCAAACTTTCCCATGTCTATTTTGATTTTGTAGCAGCTGCTACTTTAGGAAAAATTGATTCCTCCATTGCCTACTGAATAAAAAACAATGCTTTGGAATCCTTCTTCTTATTTTCCTTCAACAAATCCTTCTCAGCTTGTGAAAGAGCCTAATAAGCTTACTGGTCTGCTAGTTCAGTAAACCCATTTTCAACCAAATCCCAAACATCCTAGGAAGAAGACAGGGTTTTCATTTTTATACTCGAATAGTCATAATTTTTTCCATTAAAAATTGTAATCTGGGGTTGTAAAATGCTTTCACTTGCTCCTGCCATGATTTTTTTTTTTAATAAAATTTGTCTCTTTTTACTGTTATTCCTCTATTTCCTTTTCCAATCTATGTGATACCCTTTGTATGATTAAAGCCCCTAAATTTTTTCTTCTTTGAGATCTGCAATCTCTTAGCAACAACTTTCGGAACATTTTAACACCTCCTTTGAACTCAGCAATAAAGTCTCCAAAAGAAAACAACAACTACTTGCTTTCAACAACCTTCGATACACTTTCTCAACCTATAGATTTATCATTCTTCAATACTCATAGATTCTTTTGAATCCCCTTCAACATCAACTTCCTCAGCTTCAAGTTTTTGGACTGCATCAAATACAATTGACCTGCTTTGATACCACTTTGTTGGTAAAAACATATACTAACAAAATGCCCAATTTCTACAGAAAAAGAGGAAAGAACCCAATAACAGTTTATAGTTGAGTAATTAAAACAAAAACAAAGTTTTAATAATGGTTGTTGTTTGAATCATACATTCATCCCAAAACAGAGTATCCAACAACAACTTACATTTACAAAAACAGAGTCTTTTTTTTAAGAGACGGGAGAAAGCTTCTTGAATACACTGGCAAGTAGAAAAGTCGAGATACATAGAAGAATGTAGAAGAAAGTAGGAGGGAAGAATAATTAAATGCGGCAGTTGGAGAGTAGTTGAGAAATTATGGCAGGGGAGATTAACAAAATCTAGTTGGAGATCCATGTCACCAACAAAATATACAAAACATTTTCTATTACTGAAAAACCAAATCCTCCCGCAAATATCAGATATCCATCGTTTTCAAAATAATACACTAAACATCTAGGATCATGCATCAAAGATCCATAAAAAACAAAAAATAATAAAGCTTGCCGGCATAGGAGGGGCCTCTCTGGCTTTCCCTTATTTCCCACCCGGTAAGTAAGCCATCAGATGAACTCAATGCTTCCTTTGATAACTAGTCTGCCACCATATTGTTCTCTCTATAGATATGGTCTGCATAGATCACCGAGAAATGTGTAGCCAAGTATCTAATTCTTCTCATCCACCAAGAAATCCCCACAATATTTAGATCATCCACACCTTTGAACCAATCTAATATAACTCTTGAATCACCCAACATATGAATTCTTTGAAGCCCAACCCTGTATGCCAGAAAAAGAGTAACCTGGAGTCCAATCAACTCACCTTTTTAATTTGAGCCTCGTCCAATCCTTAACTTCAACTTAACCTTTATATCATCAGAGAATTGCAGTAAACCACCAACTCCACAATCCAATCCCCATCGTTGTGAAGCACCATAAAAAAAAAACCCTGATCATGGAGGCATAGAAAAGGGGCTTTTTGATAATTCTGATCTTTTTCTTTAGATCAGTGCCTTCCCCACACTTTGACAAAATTCTAGAGACCATCCAATCCATGGATCTTCTTTTCATCTCAAAAATCATTCCATTCCTATATAGCCAAATATGCCAACAGATCCAAAAGGTCATGCTTTTGTAAGCCAGGTATAGGCACATCCACCGCCTGATGCCCAAATTAAGTCTAGATCCCTGCCAATTGAAAGAAATACCATAATGCTTCATCACATGTTTCCAGATAATACAGGTAAATGCACAGTTATTCATGATATGTTGAATGCTTTCCACATTCTGATAGCAAAGGACAAAGAGTCTCGACCCATTAAAACTACGTTTACAAAAATTTTCCCAATTTTGTTCGACAGCATTAAACATGCAAAACATTTCAATTTCAGAAGCATCTTAAGATTCCAGAGCATCACAAGCAACCATCTATCCACCTTCTTCCACTCTTTCCACACACATGCATTATAAGCTTCTTTAACTGTCATTTTACCAGAGGAACCATTCCAAGACCAACAAAGAAGATCAAGAGCATCTGACAAAAAAATACCAGCACTACCTAGCGCCTGTATAAAATTGTTCCATTCCCCAACATACTCATCCCAAATGCCAATCCTCATCTCATTAAACAAATGGTGATCCTGCTCATTTATTCCCCTGTCATAGACTTGAAATAGATAGTGAAAGTCATTTTGTTGTAGCAGTTCTATCAGTCCGTTTGAAAGAAAGGTTGCATCTCCAAGACCCCTCATCCCATTGACTCCAAGCCTTATCAAAGAGCCTCTCCCAGGCGTCCAAGCTAGCCAATCTTCCAGTACAGGAAATTATCTCATCAAGCTTCGCTAGATGAAAGAGGCTCTTCTAGGCTACCCATCAAAGCTCCTCACCCATAGCTACACCTCAAGCCCCTTTATATATTTTTTGCACAACACCACACTCCATAAACCCTGATTAAAAAGATCCCACCACAAAGACTTTGCCACCGGTGATAAGTTAAAGGTAGCTAAATGCTTGAGTCCCCAACCACCATAATGAAAAGGTTTAGCCAATGTTTCCCAAGAGAAAAGGTGAGCCCCCTCAGAGGCTTTTACTCCAGTCTAGATAAAAGAGAAAACACATTTACCAAGGGAATCCAGAATACCAACTGGAAAGAAAAACAAGGCCATCCAATAAACAAGAACAACATCTAGGACCGACTTAGCCAGAACAAGGAACCCACCCAATGTCAATGAGAAATGTGCTTCTCAACTTTAGTAATAAGCCACCTCCAGTCATTCACAAGATAGCTATCAGGATTTATGTACACCCTGAGGTACTTCATCCCTCCAGAAATAGGGAAGCTATTGTAACCCAACAAATCCTTAAAGAGAGTAACCTCATGATCATCCAACCTATTCCAGTACAAAGCAGATTTTTGAGTATTTATTTGGAGTCCCACCGCATGGTAAAACAACAACAAGATCTTTTGGATGGATTTCCATTCCTAAAAATTTCTAGTGTTTAATATAATCACATCATCTACAAAAATAATATGAATCATCTTTGTTATCTTGTCTACACCAATTCCACCGATTAAACATTCGCCTACTACTTTATGCAGGGCCAAACTAAGACCTTCCATCAGCAAAATAAAAATCAATGGTGACATAGGGAAACCATGGTGCAACCCTCTCGAACTCTTGAAAAATTTAGTTGGACTACCATTTATTAAAACAACAAAGGACGAATATGAAACACACCCCATAATCTAGTTTACCAAGTGAATACTTAAGCCAATTTGTAGGAGCACTAGCCGCAGAAAATCCCACTTGACACATTCATATGCTTTCTTGAGGTCAATATTTAATATCACATCCTTTTTCTTCTTAATATTCATGCTATGCAATGCTTATTGTGCCAATCCAACCGCATCCATAATCTGCCTCCCCTTTAAGAATCCAAACTGATTCGTTGTAAAATCCTTAGAGAAAAAAGGTTTAAGCCTATTAGCAATAATTTTTGTAATAACTTTATAAATCAAATTACAAAGAGAAATTGGCCTGAAGTCTTCAAAGCTATCTGGCCAATCACATTTTGAGATCAAATATAAGAATGTATCATTTAAGCCACCAAACACCGAAGCTGACACCTGAGAGTCCTCCTCAACATCTAGGATATCCTGTCCCATGATATAAAAAAAGTACAGATAAATTCCAACCGTCCATCCATCTGGACCAGGATTCTTGTACTTAGCAAATTTCTCCATCAATTCCTTTATCTCTTTCAAAGTGACCATCGCTCCCACCTCCTCCAAGTCTGCCTATAAAAGCATTCGAGGGAAGACTTTTACAATCTCCAGCTGCTCAAGAATAATATTCTCCCCCCCCATTAGAAAACATCCCCTTATAGTAATCCACCACAACCACTTCCAACTCTTTCTGATTATTTACCATGGTCCCAGAACAATCATTGATCTCCCATATAGAGTTCCTATTTTTCCTATGCTCAACAACTTTATGAAAATAAGTAGTATTTGAATCACCCAACTCTAGCCCTGTGGCGTGAATTTTCTGAGGCCACATCTTCTCCTCTATTAAAAGCAGACCCTTTATCTTATCTTCCAGAAACAAAATACCTTCTCTGTCAACAATATCCCACACCGACTGATTCAATTTTCCATAAATCCTTTTCAATTCAATCTCAATTTGCAACAAAGTGTCATGGTTCATCAAATTTTGATATCTTTCCCATGCAATAACCAAATATTTTAGCCTCTTGAGCTTATCCACCAACCTTTGCATAGGGTACAAAGACTCCTCTCCATGATCACCCAACCAAAACTCAGTAACGATCTTATCAAAATTTGACACTCCCAGCCATGCTAAATTGAATTTAAAAGGGAAGGATATCTTTTGTGATGATCTCACCACCTCCATCATGACATGCTGGTGATCATATATGGAAAAATCCTCTACCCATGATCGATGCCTTGGAAATACGTTAAGGATAGTTTCAGACACAAAAAACTGGTCAATCATGTTCCCCACATATGCCTGATGCTTCTTGCCGTTATGCCAAGTAGGAACAACATCATCCTCCAAGAAGTCAATCAACCCAGCCAAACAAAACAGATCATGGAAGTAATTTGCCAATGGGTCCACATTAGCAGTCGGACCCCAAACCTCCCTGTTGTGTAGACATAGTTTCAGGTCCCTTCCAATAATCAGATCAGGATCTAACAGTAAACCAAAGTTGCAAATATTTTCCTAGAAAGGTTGACGCTCAGCATAAGGAGCATGGTAGTTTAGTATTTTAATCTGAAAACCCAAATCTTTGCAATTTCCTTCCAAAAGAACCCCTGCATCAATAAGGAAAGGAGCCAGGTCAAAAACACATTTATTATAGGCACATAATAGACCACCTGAACACCCCATAGTGTCAGAGGAGAAACATTCCCAACCAGGAAACAACCCAACCAATACCCTTCTAGAACTCTCTGTCGTAACCATAGTTTCTTTAAATAACACTAAATCAGGACGAGTCAACACCAACAAACATTGGAGAGAGACATACATTGTGTCTCCCCCCACTACCCGAATGTTAAGGGATAAAATCCTCATCTATCCACCCTAGAGAGGCCAGTAGCTCTAAGCGGTCGATTTTCAAAGTTTAAACCTAAATACTTAATGGATCCACCATCCATCACCTTTTTACGAGAACTTCTTGTTTTAACCAAGGATAAATCCTTCTGATATACATGTAGCCATGCTCTCGATGATCCTGCAATAGATAGACAAATGCACCTCATCACAGGCGAAAGAAGAATACATGGCAGTATTGTCGAAGGACTTGACATGAAAAGAAAGTATGCTATAAGAAGAGAGATTATTTGGAGGAGAAGATTAAATTCTTGAAAGTAAATGTGTCCTTTGAACCATGACTCACTGATAATTTCACCTTCCAAGTCGAAACTTCTCAATCCTTGTTGTCTCATTCAACAAAGAGAGAATTGGTAGTTGACTCTGGGTGCACTCATCACATGGATAAGGAGGCATCCTTGTTGACATGGTTGGATGAAGTTAAGAAAAGGAAAATATATGTTGTTGATGATTTTTCTGTTGATGTTTCTAGTGAGGTTGATTTTACTTGTTGACATGGGAAAATTGGTGACATGTATCATGTGCCAAACCTTAGTGTCAATCTATTGTATTTTACTCAGTTAATACATGTAGGAAAGATTGTTGGATTTTGGTTGGATCGGTTCTATGTTCATGACTTGAAGAAAGAAAATTCGATTTTCATCGTTTGGCTTCTCGACCCAATTGAAATTTTATACAAATTCTAAGACATGACTCAACCCAATATCAAACCAACTTCTCTTGTTCCTCACACTAATGAGCAAAGTAAAATTTAGCAGGAATGACTTAAAAACCTAAATTTTTTAAGCTTACACTCGATGGAAACTCAAAAAATGGTTGTTGGTTTACCTAAAGTATTTCCCCCTAAAGGATTTTGTAAGGTTTGTGTTCTTGGGAAGCATCATCAGGCACCTTTTGACTTTGTCAAAGAGTGGCGAGTAAAGAACCTACTAGAGATGTTTCACAGTGATTTCTGCTACATAAATCTACCTTCACTAGCTAGTGAAAGGTATATTTGGACTTTCATTTATGATTTGTCTAGTTTCACATGGGTCTTTTTCTAAAGAACTAGAACCTTGTCACTAAAAATTTCAAGGATTTTTGAGGCTTTGATGAAAAGAAATGTTGTCGACCCATCACGTTCCTCGATTAGACAATGGTGGTGAGTATGTAAATCAACCTTTTGAATAATATATGATTTGATCAGGTATTGAATGACAGTGGTCATTTCCTCATACACCTCATCCTAACGACGTCGCAGAACACAAGAATTAGATATTAGTAAAAATGGCTAGATATCTTTTGCAGGCTAAAGATACTCCTCCTTGCTTCTAGGCTAGAGTAGTGTATTGACAAAAATATATGCTCAATCACATATCGACTCAAGCTATTCCATCTATGACTTCAGTAGAATAATGGTGTGGAAAAAAGTATTCAGTGATTGACCTCCAAATGTTTGGATGTGTTTCCTTGGCTCACATTTCCAATGATTGTAAAAATAAGTTGGATGCAAATACTCATTCTTGCATCATGATGGGATACACTAAAGAGTCAAAATCCTATCGACTATTTGATCCATTCAAATGAAAACTAATTATCAAACAAAATATATGGTTTTATGAGAATTCTTCTTGCATTAATTTGTTGAATTCCCCCTCTTTATTTTCACAGGACTATCCCTTTGATGTTGTCTCCAAAATTGATTCTCTTATTCCATATTTCAGTCCTTCGACTAGAAAGTCAAACCTTGTCCCTATTTCGACTAGACCATTGAGCTTCAAGTTGACTAGTCCATCGTCCTTTGTTTCAATTGATCCACCTCCTTAAGACCCTTTGACTTATGATCGACCTGCTGCAATGAACCACAATTCACCTATTTCTTGTATACCCCAATGTTATTCCAAGACAATTGAAGCTCTTGGAGTTGATGCTGGTGATGTTTCCTTTGGACGAAAAACTTGGAGACAAAATAAACATGGAAGCATTGCCTTGATGACTCATGTACTAGAAAATTTTGATCATGTTTCATACTCATATTCTCAAGGATGAGATGAAGGGGAATAGGATATGCATATAAAAATTGATTCTTTGTTGATGAATCATAGTTGGGACTTAGTTCCCGTACCATAAGGAAAAACATTGTTAAGTTTCAATGGGTCTATAGGACCAAATTTACCTCTAAAGGTGTTGTTAAGGAACATAAAATAGATCTCGTTGTGAATTTATTTTTTCAACAATAAGGTATCGACTAAACTGATACATTTTCCTCTGTCACAAAGATGAAATATGTTTGATTTATTCTTTCTCTTTCTTCTCATTTTCGATGGAAAATCCATCAGATGGATGCGAAGAGTTTGTTTCTTCATGGAGACTTATCTGAAGAAATTTTCATGGAACAAACAACTAGTTTTATGATAGATTCTAACTTGGTTTGTCGACTCAAGAATTCTCTTTATGGTTTGAAGTAATTTCCCCAAGATTGGTATGTTAACATCGACAATTTCTTTCTTCGACTTGGTTTCAAATGTTTTGAATCTTATCACAACTTGTATGTACTTCATATCAATCGAGACACTTCGATTGTTGTTTTATATGTAGATGACCTACTCATTACTAGCAATAATAATGATTTCATCCTTAGATTGAAGAAACAACTTGCTGACTCCTTTGACATGACAGATCTTGTTATTGTGCATTATTTTTTGGGTCTTCAGGTATTACCACTATGTGATGGATTTTTCATTTCTCAGTCTAAATATGTGATGAATATGTTGACATGTTTTAATATGGTTGATTGCAAACCTTGTTCTACTCCTTTTCAATCTAGAGTAAATCTTACCAAAACTTGTCAAACACCCATAGTCGATGTTACACTTTATCGACAACTAGCCAACAATATTATTTATCTTACTCATAGTCAACCTAACCTTTACTTTATTGCTAGTGTGGTTTCTCAGTTTATGCAAGACCCTAAATAAAGCCATTGGAAATCAATCAAATGAAATGTCTACTATCTCAAGGGTACCACTCATTTTGGTATCAAGTATTGTCGAAATTCAGATTCGCTGGTTAGCTTCAATGACTTTAACTGGGATGGAAATAGTGATGATCAAAAGTCAACCTATGACTATGTGTTTCATTTTAGCACTGGACCATTGTTGTGGTCGTGCAAGAAACAAAAGGTAGTCTCCTTGTCGACTACAATAGTATAATATCATGGCACCATTCAAGAAGGTACTGAAGTAGTATGGATCCACCAAATTTTGGGTGAACTTGGCCTTCCAGTTCAGATCTCGACTACAATATACTGTGATAACCAATGTCTTATACACATTGCTCACAATCATGTTTTCCATAGTAAGATGAATCATGTTGAGCTCCATGCTCACTATTTGAGATAGTTGGTTCATGATGACATTGTCTCTTTTGTATATTGTAGTATAGATGATCAAGTTGTTGATATCTTCACCAAACCTTTATATGAAGCTATATTTATCAATATCCCTACGATACTTGGGATTTTGGAAGCTGCAATTATGGGGGGTTGTCATGATGAATTAATTTCACCTCCTAAATCTCCATATACTTGTGTTGATGAGGGTGTGTTGCAACATCAAGAATTGATGGTTCATCACATTTCTTTTGGATTCATTCGGTTGAGCATTCAACCTACATATCAATAAAGTTGGTCAGGTGATCGACCATAACTCTTCATAAGTCGGTTGAGTAGTTGACATGTCTATTAGTTGGATTGTAACACCCTGTTTCCCCTTGTTATCACTGAAATTTCGTCCGCACAGGGCGACAAGAACTCTGCATCATCAGCACAGAAAAACAGTCATTCATGGCACAAGGATTAACTCCACAGCACAGCAAAAGGGTCAAAACTATACAAAAATGGCTAAAAAATTAAAAAGCGCAGTATACCCACTAAAAACGAGCGCGCGCGTGCAATATCTTAGTATATTGAGCGCATATGCGCGGCTGTGGGGTACAAAACCCGCGCGCCTGCCAAACGGCGCATTTATGAAGCTGGTCGGCCTCCCAACCACTAATGGATCGGCTCCCAAGTCGATTTGACATCAAATCCGAGCTCAATCTGTGTGGGGAGGCTGGTCAAAGACCTAATTGTGCCCTAAAGAGCCTCTTTTCACATTCAAAAGAGGTTGCATAATAAACCAATGCTTGGCTATAAAAAGCCATGAATGACCACCATTTTCTCAAGGAATTCTTCACACTGTTATGCTGTTGAGATTGCTAGAGACCTCTTCTTTGGTAATACACATTGTAAGCTGCATTTCATAAGCTATTCACCCCTCTCTTGTGTGAATAAGCTTGGAGTTCTTTCATCCACATTTCATCTTTTCTTGTAAGGAGAG
>ML804666.1:87616-102661 GCA_009831015.1 Picea engelmannii | reverse complement strand
TAGTTTTTGTTTAATTCTTGTTAATAGCTTAGTTGTTTTCTTTCTAACCTTTTACATTACAGCTGTCATGACTAGCAGAGCCCAACTAGGCATGTAAGCACTCACTTTTTGCTCACACATTGACGAAAAGAGTGCAAACACCCCCAGTTTGTAAAAATAACTGGACTGGCCAAGAACTGTGGAAAACTCATAAATGTGAATATGTGATGTAAATGGACCTTGTGGAAAAGGTCAATAAATGTGAATAAAATTATGAATGTATATTGCAGGACTGCTGAGAGGGGATGTGAAAAAAAAGAGACCACGATGGCGGTGGAAGGCACCTGGAAAGGTGGCGTTAACTTCCACCGAGAATTAATACCGTATTTGGACTCCACTGGCCCGGAGAACAAAAAGAGACTCGTTGGCCCCGAATTAAATGTCTCACGGGCTGGCAGGTTGATGGCTCCTCAGGAACTAATGAGGGATGGGGAGGTGAACCGCCCATCCGTAGAGCCATCATGACTAACCAATGCGAGGGAAATTGCGCCACACGCAACCTTGCAAGAGGATAAGGCATGGGGTAGAAGCGATTGGGGGCAATCGCGAGGGGAAGAAGAGAAATCTAGCAATATGCAGAGTGAGTGATAGCAGAGAGGAAGGAGAGTAAACTTCGCTCCTGGTCACTGGAAAACAGAGACGCAGTCTCACAGCATCGTGGTCTCAGCTCGAGGGTGGCTAGTGGTAAATTCGCTCGGAGTCGCTGAGCCTACGGTTGGGTGGAAATGAGCACCCCTCTCAGTAGTTCCTTGACCCCTGGTGTTATTTGTGATAACTGTTTTGCCTTTGGCATCTTGAGATATATGTATTCTGATAATTATGCTCATAAGTTGTGAGACTGTGAATGATTTCATTATAAGATTGTTTGTATGGTATTTTGATCAATACTAGTAGTTGTATATTTGTATGGAAAGACTACATATGGCTTATGTCCTCATGAATCATTATTTATATGCTTACTGACCTAATTCAGACCGCATATCTGATTCGTGGGAGAAAGGTACCCTTACATGCCTCAGATAGTACCCTGGGTAAGAACCTCCCCATGGAGATACCTTCCTTAAAAAGCCCATCAAGAACTGGGAAAGAGAACGTGAAGGCGTAAAACCTTAGTAACCCTACACGAGGAGGAACGATCCTCGGTAAAACCTGAGATGGCAGCATAACGATGAAGTATCGAATTGACGGATGATATTCCGTCGGGAGATCTGTGGTCACTCACGACCGTCAGATCGGAGGAAGAAGATGGAGTGTTAAGTGTCTTCACCCTGATAGGTGTTAATCGACGGACGAGATTCCATCGGGAAACCTATGGTCACACATGACCCTTAGATTGGTAGGAGTAATTAGGGTGTTAAATGCCTTACCCCTTTGTTTTCTATGTCTTCATGGACAACAAAGAATTTGGGACCGTAGATCTCCAAGGTCCATGGGAGTATCTGGATCATTGATTTTTCCACGTCCAGGGAGTCGTGGAAGAATGCACGAGTAGGAACCAATCTAAGCCGTCAGATCTCGGCTGGAAAACCCGACAGCCATTGGATCTGTCAGGAGTTACCCGAGGGTTATGACCCCAGTGTATAGGGGAAAAAGCCCTAGAATAGATCTGAGACGTCCGAATGACGAAGGCCACGTGTCGTAAGATTACCCATTTTGGGAAATCGGGAATTGCGGAATCGGGATTCCTGATGACGAGAGTTTGGGATTTTCCATGGTGAAAACCCCAGAATAGATCTAAGTCGTCTGAATGACGAAGGCCACGTGTCGTAAGATTACCCATTTCAGGAAATCGAGAATCGCAGAATCGAGATTCCTGATGACGAGAGTTCAGGATTTTCCATGGTGAAAACCCTGGAATAGATCTGAACCATCTGATTGATGGAGGCCACGTGCCATAAGATTAACCGCATCGGGAAACTAGGGATCGAGAACTCGGGAGTCCCATGATCGAGAGTTCGGACTCTCGTGATGATAAACCCCGATGGATGAACAAGATTCTTTCGGAGGATCTCAGGGTCTATAATGACCGTTAGATGTGAGGGAGAGATGCCATCTTTAAGCTGGGGTGCGAATGTGCATTAAGGAAAGTAACGAGCAGATTTGGATGGCCAGAGTCCACCCACCCAGATCTACAGCCGAGGTTTCATTCCGGAGCCCCCTTGCTGTTCTGCCTTTAGTGGTGGGGGAGGGGGCCTGGAATCGGAGGTGCAACTCTTGAATGGTTGAGATTAATTCACCATGATCGATGGTGCTCAGGTGAATTCCGGACACCCCTTTCCATTCTACCTTTAATGGGGGGGGTCCAGAATAGTGTGGCGCGTGAAATAGGGCCCCCTCCTGTCCTATTGACTACCGTGTCACATTTCCCCTCTGCCACCTGTACTCCACTTAACTGTGCGACGGGCCCTGTTCTCATTGGTTGTTCTCTATCCCTATTGGGATTTATTGCTATTGGCCAATTGCTAACCCTGGAGGGATTCATCCCTATTGGCTGGTCGCTAGCCCTGTCGGGGTTTGGCGGTTGCAGAGTCGAACGATTCGACATCACTGTAGCACCGAGGCGCGAAATACAAAAGACATTGTGTTTATTTGAACTGTGATCATGACCCGCGATCACATGGGAACAGAGAGAGAGAGAAAAGAACTAGCTTGCGCTAGGCCTCCCTAGGTAATTCGGGGGTTCTGATTAAGCAGAAGACCAGAAAAATTTGATTGAGGTAGTGGGTATGTGACAAAGTGGTATCAGAGCATGGTTACAACACTTGGCCTAATTGGGCTCATGCGCGAGTTGTGCATAAGCTCCGTTCAAAGCACTCCTACGAGGAGTAACCCCCTAACTTAACTCTCTTGTCCAGGATTAAAACTTGGGAACGAGAACCCGACTGTGTATGCATGTGAGAGAGTTATAAATTTATGCGCAGATTATAAAATGTATTTAACTCTTGACTAATAACCAGCGTTTGTATTTTCACCCAAGAGGACGATTAGCTATGGGAATTTATAGACGTAGAGAATGGCGACTCCCCAAGAGATGGGAGAAGGCTCCCACAATAGAGACGAAGAGTCTGACGAAAGAAGAGCAATGGGAACCCCTCCAAATCTAGTCAAGACTGTGAGGAGTCTCATGGTTGAATTGCAAAGATGCAAGGCCAACAATGAAAGGATGATGAAAGAACAAGAAAAGAAAACTGAAATTAATGCAGTTTTACTGCAGAGCTTATCTGAACTACAGCGACAAATGCAGCATGAACCCGAGATGCAGAAACATGGTCGTATCAGTGGCCATACTGAGAGGAGAACCTCAAGAAAGGTCCAACCCAGAGGTAAAGGACCAGTGCCGGGCGATTCCACTGAGAAGGAAGATGGCGATTCGGAAGGCTCTTCCAACAACATGACCAGTTCCTATTCTCGAAGAAAAAAGAAGAAACAAAAGACTTCCAAGGGTCATAAATTTGAAGAATTCAGAAAGGCCAAACCTCCCTCCTTCGACGGTGAGATAAAGAAGGGAGAGGAAGCCAAGGCCTGGCTACTTGGACTGAAGAAATATTTTAGAGTCCATGATTTTTCAGATAATTTGAAGGCCCGAGTGGCCACTTTCAATATGAACGGAAAGGCTTCCATCTGGTGGGAGGATCTTAATAATATGAAAGGGGTCTGCGAGGAGGACCTATCTTGGAAATAGCTTGAAAAGTACTTCCGAAAGAAGTATTTGTCAGAAAGGTATTTCGACGAGAAGGCTAAAGAGTTTTATGAACTCAAACTGGGACAACTCACTATAGAGGAATATGTCAACAAATTCCTCGACTTATTGAGATATGTACCCTACATCAAAGCAGAGAAGGCGAAGGTGAAACACTTCATCAGTGGGCTACCCAAGGAATATCGGAACCAAATCGAATTCGACGAGCCAAAGACCTTAGAAGACATTATTCGAAAAGCAACATATTGTCATGAACAATATGGACATCGGGCAGAGTCTCATGGAGACTGGAAATAGAAGAGTGGTTCAAGATTTCAGAAAAAGGGGATCAAATCCTCAGGATTTAAGAACTACAAGAAGAACCCCAGAATGAACTTTCCATCTCGGAGTGTACTCCAACAGAACTTTCCCTCGGTGGACGGAAGTAAAACTTCTGGACCGATACTAGTGAAGACTAATAACCCAAAGAAAGAACCTATGAAATGTTGGGGTTGTGGAGAAGAGCATCTCTTGAGAGACTGTCCACACCGACAACAGAATAGTTGAAAATTTTATAACATTCAGGAAGCTCCCACAGTCAATGATGTGGCAAGGAGTGTGCCGCAGATTTATGCACCATTGGATAATAACAAAGCTGACCACCAAGCTTCAGTGGTGGAAATAGAAGGTATGATTTTCAACCATCTGGTGTTTTTTTTGATTGACCCTGGTTCAAATTTGAGTTATATAGCCCCTAAAGTTGTTGATAAGTGGAAGCTACATCCACGAAAGAAAACTAAGCCATGGTTGATACAGTTAGCCACTGGCACCAAAAGAAAGGTAGTAGAGGTCATACCAGCCTGCCAATTAATGTTGGGTGAATTCACCACCCAAGCAACCCTTAATGTATTACCCCTGGGATCATATGATCTGTTGATTGGTATGGACTGGCTGGCCGCCCATAAAGCCAGACTGGATTGTTATCATAAAACCTTATAATTTGTGAGCAAAGAAGGAAAAAGGATAACCCTTCAAGGGATATGAAAATTGGTCTCGGTGAGGCAAATATCAGCCCTGCAAATGAGAAAGTATTGCCGAAAGGGATGTTCTCTATATGCAATATAGGTGTTAAAAACCATCGAAGGTGCTAAACCAAGCCCTGATGATCACCCTATCCTGAGAGAATACAGAGATCTATTTCCCGAAGAGGTACCGGGTCTACCTCCGAGAAGAGACATTGACTTCTCGATAGAGCTCGGACCAAGAGCGGTGCCGGTGTCTAGGACACCCTACCAGATGAGCACACCTGAGTTAGTGGAACTCAAATGACAATTGAAAGAAATGATGGATAAGGGTTATATTCAACCCAGCGTGTCCCCATGGGGAGCACCAGTCCTATTTGTAAAAAAAGAAGGATGGCACCCTTAGACTGTGTATAGATTATAGACAACTTAATAAAGTAACCATAAATAACAAGTACCCATTGCCCAGGATCGATGATCTATTCGATCAGTTGGGAGGAGCGTCTATTTTCTCAAAGATTGACTTGAGGTCGGGATACCATCAAGTCCGAATCAAGGGTGAAGACATTCATAAAACCACTTTTCGGACACGGTATGGTCACTATGAGTTTGTGGTAGTGCCATTTGGGCTAACCAATGCCCCTGCCACTTTCATGTGCTTAATGAACAATGTACTCTGTAAATTTTTAGATAAATTTGTACTAGTTTTTATTGATGACATATTAATATACTCTAAGAATAGAGAAGAACATGAAGAGCACCTTAGACTTGTGCTGCAAGTGCTAAGAGAGCATCAAATCTATGCTAAATTCGACAAATGTGACTTCTTTCAGAAGCAAATACATTATTTGGGACATGTTCTGTCCGAGGAAGGGGTAGCGGTAGATCCCGACAAGATCAAGTCTATCATGGAATGGCCTACCCCAAAGGATGTCTCAAACATCAGATCCTTTATGGGATTAGCATGATACTATAGGAGATTTATAAAAGGATTCTCCAAGATTGGTTGTCCAATCACTGCCCTCCAGAAGAAGGGGACAAAATTCCTATGGACACAACAATGTGAAGAAAGATTTCAAACCCTGAAAAATCTACTAACCCATGCACTTGTGTTGAAAATCACAAACCTAGAAGCTGACTTCCTTGTGTGCACAGATGCCTGTAAGGAAGGGATCGGAGGAGTCCTTATGCAGGAAGGAAGTGTGATCTACTATGAATCCCGAAAATTGAATGAAGATGAAGTCAACTATGTGACTCATGATCTAGAACTGGCTGCCATAGTGCATGCCTTGAAAATGTGGAGGCATTACCTCTTGGGAATAAAATTTGTACTTATGATAGATCACTGTGGATTGCGGTATTTGTTTGATCAACCAAATCTCAATGCTAGACAAGCTAGATGGATGTCCCTCCTTAGCGAGTTTGATTTTGAAATCAAACACATTAAAGGGAAAGAGAATAGGGTGGCCGATGCCCTTAGTAGAAGCATGAAAACAATTCACCTGGCAACGATGAGTACCTGCGAGATAGATGTCAAGAACAGAGTCAGAAATGCACAAGAAATAGAGTCCTTCGTTCAGACTGTGACCCTATACCTACAACAAGACCCCGCTGGAGAAAAATATGAAGGCTACCAGATGACCGAAGGAGGTATGCTCACTTACAGAGATAGACTGTAAATTCCAAATTTTGATGACTTGAAGAGGTTCATTATGGATGAACTACATAAAATACCATACACTGGTCACCCAAGATACCAGAAAATGATCACTGCCACCGGGAAACAATTTTTCTGGCCTGGATTGAAGAAAGACATAGCCAAATATTTGGCCCAATGCATAGAATACCAACAGGTTAAAGTAGAACATCGACACCCAGCAAGACTATTACACCCTTTACCCATCCCAGAATGGAAATGGGAAACCATCTCCATGGATTTTATCACTGGATTGCCAACTTCAACCAAGCAGAATGATGCCATTATGGTAGTGGTGGAAAAACTGAGCAAGTCTGCTCATTTCATCCCCGTCAAATCAACCTGCAAGGCAATAGATATCGCCCAGATATTCATGAAAGAGGTATTCATACTGCACGGTATGCCGAAAGAGATAGTGTCTGACAAAGACACAAAATTTACTTCCAATTTTTGGAAATCACTGATGGCTGGATTGGAGACCAAATTGTTGTTCGACACCGCCTATCACCCTCAAACCGATGGACAGAAAGAAAGAGTGAATTAGATATTAGAGGATATGTTAAGGATTCATGTAATGCATCAACCCAGGAAATGGGAAGACTACCTGCCATTGGTAGAATTCGCCTACAACAACGGCTACCAAGCATCCTTAAAAATGAGTCCCTTCGAGGTCCTCTATGGTAGACCGTGTAATACTCTAGTTAGCTGGAGTAATCCTGTAAATAGGATTTCTTTTGGACCCAACATGTTGAAAGAAATGGAACAACAAGTGACTCAGATAAAAAAAAATCTGAAGATCGCTCAGAACCGATAGAAAAGTTATGATGATCAAAAGAGAACTCCAAGAGAGTTCAAAATGGGAGACCATGTATATCTCAGAATTAATCCCAGAAGGAGTTCCCTCAAAATGGGAGCTTGTGCCAAGTTGGCACCTCAGTATTGTGGACCTTTTGAGGTTCTAGAAAGAGTGGGACCTGTATCCTATCGACTAGCACTTCCTCCCACAGTAAAAGCACATAATGTTTTCCATGTTTCATTATTGAAGAAATATGTACATGATGCTAATCATATAATTGACTGGTCTGTGATACATGTGGAACTGGAGGGAGAATTTCTACTAGAACGCCAATGCATATTGTATAGAAAGGAAACCCCACTCTGGAACCGAACTATTGCACAGGTAAAGGTGCAGTGGAGACATTTTGGCCCAGATGAGGCTACATGGGAAATGGAGGATGCCATGAGACAGGAATATCCAATTTTGTTTACTTTTGTACATGCAATTCATGTTAGTAGATAAGAACATTGAGGACAATGTTCCCTTTTAAGGGGGAGGGAATTGTAACACCCTGTTTCCCCCAGTTTGTAAAAATAACTGGACTGGCCAAGAACTGTGGCAAACTCATAAATGTGAATATGTGATGTAAATGGACCTTATGGAAAAGGTCAATAAATGTGAATAACATTATGAATTTATATTGCAGGACTGCTGAGAGGGGATGTGTAGAAAAAGAGACCACGATGGTGGTGGAAGGCACCTGGAAAGGTGGCGTTAACTTCGACCGAGAATTAATATGGTATTTGGACTCCACTGGCCCGGAGAACCAAAAGCGGCTCGCTGGCCCTGAATTAAATGTCTCGCAAGTTGGTATGTTGATGGATCCTCAGGAATTAATGAGGGATGGGGAGGTGAACCACCCATCCGTAGAGCCATCATGATTGACCAGCGGGAGGGAAATCGCACCACACGCAACCTCGCAAGAGGATAAGGTGTGGGGTAGAAGAGATTGGGGGCAGACGTGAGGGGAAGAAGAGAACTCTGGCAATATGCAGAGTGAGTGATAGCAGAGAGGAAGGAGAGTAACCTTCGATCCTGGTCACTGGAAAATAGAGATGCATTCTCACAACATCATGGTCTCAGCTCAGGGGTGGCTAGTGGCAAATCCGTTGGGAGTCGCTGAGCCTACAGTTGGGTGGAAACGAGCACCCCTCTCAGCAGTTGCTTGACCCCTGGTGTTATTTATGATAAGTGTTTTTCCTTTGGCATCTTGAAATATATGTATTCTGATAATTATGCTCATAAGATGTGAAACTGTGAATGATTTCATTATAAGATTGCCTGTATGGTATTTTGATCAGTACTACTAGTTGTATATTTGTATGGAAATACTACGTATGGCTTATGTCCTCATGAATCATTATTTATATGCTTACCGACCTAATTCAGACCGCATGTCTGATTCATGGGAGAAAGGTACCCTTACATGCCTCAGATAGTACCCTGGGTAAGAACCTCCCCATGGAGATACCCTCCTTAAAAAGCCCATCAAGAACCAGGAAAGCGAACGTGAAGGCTTAAGGCCTTAGTAACCCTGCATGAGGAGGAACGATCCTCTGTAAAACCCGAGATGGCAGCATAAGGATGAAGTATCGAATAGACGGATGAGATTCCATCAGGAGATCTATGGTCACTCATGACCGTCAGATCAGAGGAAGAGGATGGAGTGTTATGTGTCTTCACCCTGATAGGTGTTAATCGATAGATGAGATTCCATCGGGAAACCTGTGGTCACACATGACCGTTAGATTGGTAGGATTAAGTAGGGTGTTAAATGCCTTACCCCTTTGTTTTCTGTGTCTTCGTGGACAGCGAAGAATTCGGGACCGTAGATCTCCAAGGTCCATGGGAGTATTTGGACCGTTTATTTTTCCACGTCCAGGGAGTCGTGGAAGAATGCACGGGTAGGTACCAATCTGAGCCGTCAGATCTCAGCTGGAAAACCCAATAGTCATTGGATCTGTCAGGAGTTACCCGAGGGTTACGACCCCAGTGTATAGGGGTGAAAGCCCCAGAATATATCTGATCCGTTCGAATGACGAAGGCCACGTGTCGTAAGATTACCCATTTCAGGAAATCGGGAATCGTGGAATCGAGATTCCTGATGACAAGATTTCAGGATTTTCCATGGTGAAAACCCCAGAATAGATCTGACCCATCCGAATGACGGAGGCCACATGTCGTAAGATTACCCATTTCGAGAAGTCGGGAATCACGGAATCGGGATTCCTGATGATGAGAGTTCGGGATTTTCCATGGTGAAAACCCTGGAATAGATCTGAACCATCCGATTGATAGAGGCCACGTGCCGTAAGATTAACCGCATTGGGAAACCAAGGATCGAGAACTCGGGAGTCCCATGTTCGAGAGTTCAGACTCTCGTGATGATAAACCCCGATGGATGGACGAGATTCTTTCGGAGGATCTCAGGGTCTGTAACGACCGTTAGATGTGAGGGAGATATGTCGTCTTTAAGCCGGGGCACGAATTCGCATTATGGAAAGTAACGAGTAGATATGGATGGCCAGATTCCACCCACCCAGATCTACGGTTGAGGTTTCATTCCGGAGCCCTCTTGTTGTTCNTGAAATAGGGCCCCCTCGTGTCCTATTGACTACCGTGTCGCATTTCCCCTCTGCAACCTGTACTCCACTAAACTGTGCGACGGGGCCTGTTCTCATTGGTTGTTCTCTAGCCCTATTGGGATTTGTTCCTATTGGCCAATTGCTAACCCTGGAGGGATTCATCCCTATTGGCCAGTCGCTAGCCCTGTTGGGGTTCGACGGTTGCAGAGTCAATCGATTCAACATCACTGTAGCACCGAGGCGTGAAATACAAAAGACACTGCATTTATTTGAACTGTGATCATGACCCGCGATCACATGGGAACGGAGAGAGAGAGAAAAGAACTAGCTTGCGCTAGGCCTACCTAGGTAATTTGGGGGTTCTGATTAAGCAGAAGACCAGAAAAATTTGATTGTGGTAGTGGGTATGTGACATGGATATTAAACCAAGATTTAAATATAGTGGGAAGGTGGATTGACCAACCCAACAATCAATTTTTCTTGGACACATGGACGATCAGGTCGAGCATCCTTGTCTAGCTAACTTGACAATGCATATTTGGCGGAATCAACTCTAACAACCGATGGTTACATGTGGACAAGATTTTTTTGACTCTATGGAATTTGGTTAGATATTGAGGCCATAAATAGTAGACCTTGTGTGTCGTTATCATCAAGTGATAGATTTGATATCATATAGAGATATCAAGGTCCAATATTCATTATGATGCTCTAGTCACAATGCACTTTTATTAAATCATGTAACAGTAGATTTAGAGACCACCTTTATATTCAAAAATTGTACTCCCGCTTTGATTGTCTATCTATTTCGTTACAGGCTCCACCCCTTTCCCCAACATGTATGAACACTGTGTGGAACTTGAACAACATTTTTGAGTTCTCACCACCAAGGCATAGGGCCCATTCATGATAAAGTATTGATTGACTTTACCAACCTATATATATGACTACTAACCAACCAATAAAATACTTGGTGGAATCAATGTTGTTGACATATGAGTGTCTCATTTTTTAAATTCATGAGCCTCAAATTGTGCACCATATACTTGGTCTATGTTACTGGATAAATCGGTAGGTGCGGACACTAACATATCTCCCTATATCCACCTAGATCTAGAACAAAACAGGACATGACACAACTCTTTCTCTAAGTAGAAGTCATTGAATCTACTACCCAGAAGGAATGAGTGACATACCTTTATATCTCTTCCTTAGGTCTCTGTTGTTCCTTCTTTGCTTCAGTGCTCTTGTGAAATCAGGTCTAAGACAAAAAAAACCAACCAAAGTGAAGATAGCAAAGTGTATTCAATGTCAACCTATGCATATGATCAAGGCGTTATGCAATAAAATAAGAGTGATTTTATGGGAAAGGGACATGCCGTTGTATTATATTAAATGAAAGTAGAAGATACAACCAGATTGCCTTGATGTCGCAAGATTCCTTTCAGTGACCCTTGGTTCCAACACACACACTTGCTCTATATTTTCATGAAGAAGATCATGTTAGACAACTGAGAGGGGGGGTGAATCAGTTGTTTCCGTGCTTAAACAATTATGGTTCTTTTAAACTCTTTTTAGAGACACTAAATGATGATCACAATAATGCAGGGAAATAAACAATGGCACTTTCAGCATCATTCACATATGTGAGAAACACAGAGACAGATATTTCCTGAGGAAACCCATGCAGGGTAAAAACCTCTTTTTCTTTATATGATAAGTAATGGTTACAATCTTTACTATATCATACATATGAGCACCAACTCATAATGAGGCTAAAACCTCAGTTTTGAAAGCTGCAACTTGTTGAGAGCACCAACTCTCTGTTTTCTCTAGCACCCACTAGAAGGAAGCACCAACTCCCTGGTTTATCTAGCACCAACTAGAAGGAAGCACCAACTCCCTAGTTTCTCTAGCACCAACTAGAAGGAAGCACCAACTCCCTGTGTTCAAGCACCCACTTGAACCTTTGAGGACACCAATCCTCCCTAGCTCCTCCCAACCACCCTGAAATATAAATCTTTTCTACTGACACTTATAACAGTGACATGAGATTCAACAATGGCTTACCAAACTTATCATTGTTCTGCTGCATTTCGTTGCTTTGTCTTCCTCATTTCCTTTTTGCACACATCACTTGCGCTGTCTGTTCTTCCGCTTTTTATGTTCTATGCTCCATGTCCATTCACTGCATAGTTCCTCTTATGTGATATTCAACTGCTGCACTCTCCTCCTTCTTCACACATGGATCACCTTCACCATCAATCACCACAGCAACCTCCAACAACAACAACCAATAGCGACATCAGTGACATCTCTTCTCTGTACCGTGTATTTATAGCTTCTGTGCACCTTGTGCATGCAATGTTCGCAATGCCTCTGCATGATGACTCTATGTCGTTATCCTCCACCTCTCGAGTGCTCTGTCTGATCATCATCGTGACTCTTCAGCTTCTCTGGTGGTTCGCCCCGCATGTCCAACATCAATGTATGTTATACTGAGATTCCTCAGCCTCTCTGGCAGTTTGAGACTCTTCGTCTTCTCTATGATAGTTGAACTCACCTTCTATGTTTCATTTACAGGCCTCAATGCCCATCCATCTGTCAATCCATTCTAAGAATAGTCTTCCTTTACAGGACGAAGCTTGGAGACTCTTCATATCCTCTGGCGATCACACAAAGGTCTCTTTGAATTCTCTAGCAGACGTCATCACTGGTTTCTGACAGTTCTACTATGTCGTGCTACAGTTTCCCTCCGATCTTGTTCACATTCATCTACACCGTTGGATATGCAGCAAGCAAATCTGGATGGCCAGAATCTATGCTCCCAGATCTACGGTCGGGATTCGATTCTGGAGCCCCCTTTCCATTCTATTTTTAAGCGAAGGGGGGGGGGTCCGGAATTGGGCATGCATCTCTCGAGTGGTCAGGATTAAAGCACCTAGATCAATGATGCTCAAGCGATTCCAGAGCCCCCTTGCCTTTCTGTCGTTAATACATGGGGGGGGGTCCGGAATGGTGGGGTATCATGGAAGGGCCCTATTCCTGTCGTGCCACCTTTTGTATCGTTCTCCTCCCCACCTGACCATGCACCAAGGTTCATTCCCTTTATCTCCTCCGTGTCCTCTGACATCTATCCATCTCTCACTGATGTGACCAAGGGCTATGACCACAGCCTTATGCATAAGGCGCTTTCGCGATTTCGTGACTCATGTGGTAGGAGTTCTTGTCATCTCTATCTCCCGATTTTCGAAACTCCAAAATGGAGTAATCCTACTGATGTCACACGTGGATTGAGACGTGTTGATTACTACCACATGTCACTCTGATTTGTGACTTACATGTGCCTGAAGTGTTGAATCAGCCTGACACTTGTCATTACCTGGTTGTGCCACGTGTTCCTAGCTGACGTGGTCTGCTGATGTGAGTCGGGTTGACGGTCTAGATCACATCTTGATCTGATGGTTCAGATTCAATCGGGATTTCACACATCGTGATTTCGGGGTTTCTGATGTCAATAATCTTTGACATGTCAAACTCTTGATCCCCGAAACTCCGACAAGGACTGGAATCAATGATCCAGATTCAACCTTAATCTGATGGCTCAGATTACATCATGATTTCACATATCGCGATATCGAGATTTCTGATGTCAATAGTCTTTGATATGTCCAACTGTCGATCCCCAAAACTCCGACAGGGAGTCAGATCAACGGTTCAGATGTGATCTTGATTTGACGGCTCAGATTACGTCGCAATTTTTCCTATCGCAAAATCAGGATTCCTGTTGCATTGTTTCTTTGACATTTCCAACATGCGATCCTCGAAACTGCAATCGAGAGTCGGATCAACGGTCCACATAACCCCCTGAGATGGACGGTCCTCCTGCTTTTGGGATTTGTGAGACATCTACTCCTTGCACTTTTAAAGAGTGTGAAGGTTCTCCTTGATCCAATGGTGGTCGGACCCTGCGCTCAGATCTAATGCCCGAGATCTTTCCTCCATATCTGCGCGCTCCTCTTGTCTACATTGAGATCTGACGGTCATTGGGAATTCGGGATGGGATCCAATGATCACCGATGCCTCTCCTCCAAGCTTACCCATCCTATTTTTCCATTGATGCACACTCTGATCCTGCCATCTTCACTGTTGTACTTGCCATCAATGGAAAGCATACGCTACCTGTTAAAAATTTGCCAACAATCTCCCCCTTTGGCATTGATGGCAACTAAGACACCCAAATTCTTTTCTCCCCCTTTGACATCAATGTCAAAGAAGAGACATGCTCCCCCTGAGCTATTGTAGTAATTTTAGGAGGCATTATATTTTCAAACAATGCAAAACTCCCCCTAACAAGATGGACTCTTTAGGTGTGAAACGAAATGACACCCAGCTTATGTCTGAGATATTCAAATGGTGTCTTGGCTAGGGGATTAGTAAAGATGTCTGCAATTTGTTCTGTAGTGGGAATGTAATGGACCTGAACCTGGAATGGAATGTTTGGTGACCTGCTCTCTCAGAAAATGATATTTTATGGGAATATGTTTTGTCTTGGAGTGGAGGACAGGATTTTTAGACACACTGATGGCACTTGTGTTATCACAATGAATTGGGATCGGTGCAATATTTTTTACCTATAAGTCTGCAAGTGTCTGAATCATCCATAATACCTGTGTGCAACAGGTAGCAGCAGCAATGTACTCTGCCTCTATGGTTGATAAAGAAATGGAACCTTTCTTTTTACTAAGCCAAGCTACTAAGGAGTTACCCAAGAAGAATGCTCCTCCACTGGTTCTTTTTCTCTCATCAACACAATTTTCCCAATCTGCATCTGAATAAGCAGTCAACTGAAGACTTTGATTTCTGGGATACCACAGACCATAAGTCATTGTTTCTTTTAAGTACTTGAATATCCTTTTGACAGCTTGCAAATGATTATGTTTAGGTGCATCCTGATATCTTCCTACCATTCCTACAACATGCATTATGTCTGAGCGAGATGATGTGATGTACAACAGGCTTCCTATCATTGATCGATATGATCTTTGATCAACATCAGGTGAATCATCATCCTTGCTTAATTTACATCTAGTTACCATAGGTGTACCCACAGGTTTAGAATCTTCCATTTGAAACCTTTTCATCATTTCTCTTAAATATTTTCCTTGAGAAATGAAGATCCCATC
>ML804666.1:75139-85154 GCA_009831015.1 Picea engelmannii | reverse complement strand
TTTATTTTCCCTGGAGCATCATTTCCAAAGGTTACACTTCCTGATTTGCTTTCACTTAGAGATAGGAACTTTCCTTTGTCTCCCATCATGTGTTTGGAGCATCCACTATCTATATACCAAGGGTTCGTTTTTCTTTGAGCAGACAATACTAATCCACACCTTTTACTTTCCTTCTTCTTCCAAAGCTTGACATTTTCAGCAGGGGATTTCGAATCTGGTTCAAAGTTTCTTAACCGACACTCAATAGATTTATGTCCAAAGTTATGATAGGTGTAGCATTCAGCCTCATTATTCAATAAGTCAAACTTATTGTTGCAGTGTTTCCTACTTATTGACTGTTGATTATTTCTTGGCCTCCTTAGTTGTATGTGTCTAGACTTAATTTGGCAATTTGCAGTCCGTGAAGGATTATTATTTGAGTGTATCATTCTTTGTTGTGGGAAGTGTTTATTCCTTTGAAACCTTAATTTCTCATGTCTGAGTCTTAAGGAACAATTTACAGCTTTGTGACCAAAGTTAGAACAAAAGAAACAATAGCCATAGAAAAATTCTTTGTACCTGGTAAATGGTTGTCTTCTTTGAGCAAATCGATTTCTTTCTTGCTGAAGACATCTTTCATCAGAGAGAGCATTGTTTCTTCGTTCTTCATATTCAACCCTCGCCCCTTTTCCTTTAATCCTCCTGGGTGGTTGATCATCTTCCTTTGTTTTTGCAGGGTTGTTATTGTCATTGGTTGTACTTTTGACAAACCTGATGGATTCTTCATTTCCTGACTTCCCACTACTTGATCCTTCTTCATAACCCAAACCAGTTTTCAGCTTTGGATTCCTTTGTTGATTCAGAATGGTGGCTAATCCTTCTGAGGCTTTTATACTTGATAGATTATGATTATACAGGGCTTGAAACTTCTCCATTTCTTTTCTTGTTTTTACTACTTCTTGTTCTAATGATTCACATCTTGCCTTCTTTTCTGATAGTTGTTATTTCAGAATCTCTTCAATTTTCTTTGCCTCTTCCAATTCTACATTTAGTAGGACAAGGTCTTCATCAGGTTCTTTTCTATCTTTCTCAAACTGTATCAACAATTGTATTTTCTTTCTGTTCTTGATTCTTAGTCTGTCAATCTCTTCCAATGCACTGATCAGTTCTCCTTCCATGTCAACCACATCTTCTTCATCATCCTCATTACTGCTTGTGCTTTTATTATCATAATTCTCTTTGGCCATAAGCATGAACTCATTTACCTTATCTTCATAGGAAGAATCACTATCGGTGTCTTGTGAGGAGTCATCATTGTTTACACATAAACTTTTCTTTTTATCAAATCTCCTGGATTTGTGCTTCTCTTCACCTTCATAGTTCTTATCATGTTTCTTGTGTGGAAATTTAATTGCAAAATGACCTGTCCTTCCACAGTTAAAGCATTTGAAAGGAAATTTACCTTTGTATTTTCCTAATCCCTTCTTCAGTATCTTCACAAATTTTTCTTCAATTTCATCAGGCTCATAATCCTCATTCTTGTCTGCTTTAAATGATGCTTCTCTAGAAGTGGGTTTATCTTTAACTATTCTCATTTCATATGCAGTCAATGTTCCTAGAATTTGATCAAACTACAAGGTTTTTAGATCATTAAGTTATTCTATAGCAAAGACCTTCGGGTTGAACCTATTTGGGAGAGATCTAAAGATTTTTTGAACTAAATAAGGTTCCCCAATTGTTTCACCAAGTGCTTTCATTGCATTTACCATTTCTTCTACTCTCAGAAAGTATTTTCCAATAGTTTCATCTTCCTTCATCTTGAGCTGTTCAAACTGTATTCTGTAGGTTTGAAGCTTTGCATCCTTTACCTTCTCATTACCCTCATAACTGTTAATGTGTTTGTCCCACATTTCTTTGGCAGTTCCTAGGTGCATAACTTTTACGAATTCTTCTTCTGCAAGCCCACTCAATATAGCATTCATGGCCTTAGCGTTGAAGCTAAATTCTAGTTTGTCATCCTTATTAGCAAGCACAACTGGCTTTACATAACCAATATCTACCACATCCCAGACATCTGCACCTAAGGCCATGAAGTAGGTTCTCATTCTAACTTTCCAGAAGGCAAATTTTGTTCCATTGAACAGAGGGGCCTTATTGGTTGAATTTCCTTCATGGCTTGACATGTTTAAGCTCTAGGATCTACCCTTAGATAAAAGGGGTCATCTCTGATACCAATTGTTAGACAACTGAGAGGGGGGGTGAATCAGTTGTTTCCGTGCTTAAACAATTATGGTTCTTTTAAACTCTTTGTAGAGACACTAAATGATGATCACAATAATGTAGGGAAATAAACAATGGCACTTTCAGCATCATTCACATATGTGAGAAACACAAAGACAGATATTTCCTGAGGAAACCCATGCAGGGTAAAAACCTCTTTTTCTTTATATGATAAGTAATGGTTACAATCTTTACTGTATCATACATATGAGCACCAACTCATAATGAGGCTACAACCTCAGTTTTGCAAGCTGCAACTTGCTGAGAGCACCAACTCTCTGTTTTCTCCAGCACCCACTAGAAGGAAGCACCAACTCCCTGGTTTCTCTAGCACCAACTAGAAGGAAGCACCAACTCCCTAGTTTCTCTAACACCAACTAGAAGGAAGCACCAACTCCCTGTGTTCAAGCACCCACTTGAACCTTTGAGGACACCAGTCCTCCCTAGCTCCTCCCAACCACCCTGAAATATAAATCTTTGCTACTTACACTTATAACAGTGACATGATATTCAACAATGGCTTACCAAACTTATCATTGTTCTGTTGCATTTCGTTGTTCTGTCTGCCTCATTACCTTTCTGCACACATCACTTGCGTTGTCTGTTCTTCCACTTTTTATGTTCTATGCTCCATGTCCATTCACTGCACAGTTCCTCTTCTGTGTTATTTAGCTACTGCACTCTCCTCCTTCTTCACACATGGATCACCTTCACCATCAATCACCACAGCAACCTCCAACAACAACAACCAATAGCGACAGTAGCGACATCTCTTCTCTGTACCGTGTATTTATAGCTTTTGTACACCTTGTGCATGCAATGTTCGCAATGCCTCTGCATGCTGACTTTGTGCCGTTATCCTCCACCTCTCGAGTGCTCTATCTGATCATCATCATGACTCTTCATCTTCTCTGGTGGTTCGCCCTACGTGTCCAGCATCACTATATGTTATACTGAGATTCCTAAGCCTCTCTGGCAGTTTGAGACTCTTCGTCTTCTCTGTGACAGTCGAACTCACCTTCTCTGTTTCAGTTACATGCCTCAATGCCCATCCATTTGTCAATCCCTTCTAAGAATAGTCTTCCTTTACTGGACGAAGCTTGGAGACTCTTCATCCCCTCTGGTGATCACACAGAGGTCTCTTTGAATTCTCTAGCAGACGTCATCATTGGTTTCTAGCATTTCTACTATGTCATGCTACAGTAGCCCTCCAATATTTTTCACATTCATATGCACCGTTGGATATGCAGCAAGAAAATCTGGACGGCTAGAATCTGTGCTCCCAGATCTACGGTCGGGGTTCGATTCCGGAGCCCCCTTGCCATTCTATTTTTAAGCGAAGGGGGGCGGTCCGGAATTGGGCACACATATCTCGAGCAATAAGGATTAAAGTACCTAGATCAACGACGCTCAAGCTATTCCGGACCCCCCTTGCCTTTTTTCCTTTAATACGTGGGCGGGGGGTCCGGAATGGTGGGGTATCGTGGAAGGGCCCTATTCCTGTCGTGTCACCTTTTGTATCGTTCTCCTCCCCACCTAACCGTGCGCCAAGGTTCGTTCCCTTTAGCGCCTCCTTGTCCTATGACATCTATCCATCTCTCGCTGATGTGACCAAGGGCTATGACCACAGCCTTATGCATAAGGCGTTTTCGCGATTTCGTGACTTCTGTGGTAGGAGTTCTTGTCATCTCTATCTCCCGATTTTCAAAACTCCAAAGTGGAGTAATCCTGTTGATGTCACACGTGGATTGACACGTGTTGATTACTGCCATGTGTCACTCTGATTCATGACTTACATGTGCCTAAAGTGTTGAATCAGCCTGACACTTGTCATTACCTAGTTGTGCCATGTGTTCCTAGCTGACGTGGTCTGCTGACGTGAGTCGGGTCGACGGTCTAGATCACATCTTGATATGACGGTTTAGATTCAGTTGGGATTTCACACATCACGATTTCGAGGTTTCTGATGTCAATAATCTTTGACATGTCCAACTCTCGATCCCCGAAACTCCGACAAGGACTAGAATCAGCGGTCCAGATTCAACCTTAATCTGACGGATCAGATTACATCGCGATTTCACATATCACGATATCAGGATTTTTGATGTCAATAGTATTTGATATGTCCAACTCTCGATCCCCAAAACTCCGAGAGGGAGTCGGATCAACGGTTCAGATGTGATCTTGATTTGACGGCTCAGATTACGTCAGGATTTTGCCTATCGCGAAATCGAGATTCTTGTTGCATTGTTTCTTTGACATTTCCAACATGCGATCCTTGAAACTCCGATAGAGAGTCAGATCAACGGTCCACATAACCCCCTAAGATGGACGGTCCTCCTACTTTCGGTATTTGTGAGCCCTCTACTCCTTGCACTTTTAAAGAGCGTGCAGGTTCTCCTCAATCCAACGGTGGTCAGACCCTGCACTCGGATCTAACGCCTAAGATATGTCCTCCATATCTGCGCGCTCCTCTTGTCTACATTGAGATATGATGGTCATCGGGAATTCGGGATGGGATCCAACGATCACCGACGCCTCTCCTCCAAACTTACCCATCCTGTTTTTCCGTCGATGCACACTCTGATCCTGCCATCTTCACTATTTTACTTGCCATCAATGACAAGCATATGCTACATGTTAAAAATTTGCCAACATATCCAATACAACTTGATAGACCAAACAGAGTCTTCAAGATTCTATCCAGGTAGAGTTCTTCACACAATTCTTTCACCAATTCCTCATCCAATCTTGCTTAATCTTTTCCATGAGAATCCTTTCAATATATAGGAGAAGGAGATATGGTTAAATGGATGAGGATGATCCCACAAAATCCGAGAAGTCAGTAAAATGACAACCATGCAAATGCCAACTCATTTTCTAGAAGATTCCCTTCTAGAACCTTCGTGACATCTTCTCTTTTCCAAGCTTAAAAACAGGTTTGCACCTTACCTATAGAGCAGACTGCAAACAGTTCGCACCCAAAGTAGGTTTCCTATGAGAATCAAGGATTGTCGCACCCTATAACATAGGCAGGCTGCGAACTCATCTTAAAAAATTGTTTTTTGGAAGAAGACAACAGTCACTTTTCTCAGGCAAAAATTCCTTGTGGGAGCCTGAATACATCATTGTAGAGACATCACCAGAGTGACCAAAATAATGTGTAACAGAATGCCACCCAAAGTATGAGGCTGGAACCTGTGACAGTCGAAATACTTTGTAAAATGCGTGTGTGTGTCGGAAACAAGGAGTGCACCTAATCGAAAACCTGTAAACAACCAAACATCTGCAGAATATAATACCAGTTCTGAGGCAGGCATTCCCATGCTTAGATAAATGAATGGAATCATAAATGTAGGTCATGGACACCAATCATACACCATGGATCCATGTCGTGAAAATGCTACATAGACACCAGGAATACATTGTGGATCTATGTGAGAGGACTTAAATTAAGACATAGCCACACGACATACAAAGTGGATCTATGTGTTGATACAAACCATACATACTACACTGCAACCTGGATAAAAAATATGAGACCCAGGGTCTTCAATCCCATCACCTAAAAGTACGAATCTAGCCATGTGATTACATGTGTTGAAGTCGAACATGGTAGAAACCACTTGATTATCGATCATTGATGAAAACCGTTAACAAGTGCGAGGGAAATCACCATTGATGTCAATGACTCCCAAGGTACCGAAGTACAATCTGAATGAATGAGAATAAATGAGATGAAGTTGAGCACTCGATAGAATCTATCAATCAGGGATCAATGATGTGAAAACCATGTCGAAAGCGAAGAGACATACCATTAAGGCATGTAGGTTCCAAGGTACTAAATGATTTCTATGTCTCATTCCCGGATAATCAGTTGGAGTTGAAAAAAAAAGACTCGTCATAGGAGGGCCTTGATGTATCCCCCATCAACGACACGAAATAAGAAACAATTTTTGAGGGTGAATCAAAGTATGAACATGGGTTGAAACGGACACAGGGAAGGATGACATAGTAAGAATGGACAACTGCAGATGACCGACTCGATAGAGGGATTGTTTGGACTTCTCTTGAACATATGAATGACATGACCAAGGAGTTGGCAGCACTGGCTCAAAGACGACCCAAGATATGACCTTGTAGCAAGTCGAAGGAGAGACGAATTGATTTCCCAACTTAAATTCAAATGACAAATAGGAGGTGTCATGTTCAAGAGCAATGCTTACTGCCATTAACACAAATATGAAAACATATCCCTTTCCCAAAATTTCCCCCACCATCTCTGGCGAGTACCTCTTTATTTTTACACAAGCTTGAGGAGGATAACATATGCTTTTTGATGTAAGCTCATCCTTCGGATGAGTCCCTCAGAGTATATTTAACGAACCCTAAGAAGGAGTGGTTTGGTCCCATTACGGGTCTTTCGATGTTTGTTTAACAAGTCCAAGGATACAAAACTTAGGAGTTTTTCATGTTTTGAGAATCTGAAAAACACTTAAAGAGAATTCTCCCAGTTCCTTTTTCATAAATGAGTTCGATGAGACCAAAAAAGTGATGAACTATCGCCCATCGAACATTTTCTTCAAATACTTTAACGAGCGTGAAAAGAACAAGATTGCTTGACAATATTTTCATTTTTATGGAGCGTGAAAAGAGATAAAAGGATACTCCCTTGCGTTCATCATTTTATTGTTACCATGATGAGTACGAAAAGACGAGAAAAAGTATACTCAATTACGTTCTCATATATTTTCGAGCGCGAGAACGAACGAAGACTCAGCTCGAGGTTTTTCCTACAAAAACCCTAAAAGAGTAGTCATACATCCGACAAAAAAGAAAAAACACCCGTACCCCCTCGTTCAGACTTCAAAATTTCTATATCTACAAAAAACCATACTCGCAAGGCTATTAGGTTATTAGGTTTTATAAGAAAAGCAATAAAAATAATATAAAAAATCAATAAGAAATAGTAAAAAGTGAATAAATATGGGTGAAAAGGACTTTTTACCATTTCATTGTTACTTTGCCAAAAACTTGTCCAACATACCTCATTTCCCCCCAAATTTCTTTGCTTGATTGCAAGAGGTACAAGCAATCATTCGGTGAACAGTTTCAGCCAACGAGGTAACCTCCTGATCCTCCAACTTTTCCATGGTTTATTTTTGGTTTTTATTGGCAATATTTAGGTTTTGAGTCCATTTTAGGGTTGAAACATGCGCTCAAGAATTCTCGCAGGTGGGCCATGCGGGACCTACGAGAATCTAAGATTCTCGCAGGTGGGCTTCAGGGCACCTACAAGAATCTCGGACTGTGAAAAAGGTTCACCTGCGAGGGCCAAAAAATGGATTTTAATGTGTGGTTTTGCTCATTAAAAATTATGCAATAGTTTAAAACAAGTTTCTAACTTCTTTCTCATGGCTCTATTGCAGGTGTTGACCATCACGATGTTGGAATGGAGGGAAAGAGAACATGAGGAGGATGATGCCATTGCCAGGAATTACTCGGGTACAGTCGCTTCCCTCTAGGAATGTGGGCTCTTGAATTTTTTTAGGATCCTAGACATGAGAGCCCAACTCAGGTTGTTAGAGTACCTGGTCCACATGTGGGATGTGGATCAAAAGTTATTTCATGTGGGAGTTCACATGCTGACACTAGATATCGAGGATATATTTTTTCTAACAGGGTTGTCACGATGTGGATACCATGCTACTTTGACCGGAGGTATAGGCGACAAACTTCCTATGAGCGAGTATGTTCGCCAATATTGTGTTCCCGAGGCAGAGGGAAGCAAGGGTAAGTTTTCCATTTGGGGGGTCCAAGATTTGACCCTACGGACTATCTTGTTCACTATTGCATGCATGGATGGGAGCACAGCTCTGCACATGGCTCTCCAAAGCTATTTCCAATATGCCATAGAGTGCACAGAGCCTCATGTTTTCAACTGGTCGAGCGTGGTTCTCTGCAGTATGAAGAGGAAATTGATAAAATGCAGAAGGGGTGACTCGAAGAAGTTTGGGTACGGGTCACTTTTGGTGTCATTCTTCCTCGAGAGGGTCCCACTACTGTGACTACATGTACATTGGGGTTTACTAGCCCTATAGGATCTGAGGATGCTGAGGTGGTGTAACATCATGACTCGACATGTATCAGGGCCTATAATCAAGTATAATGATTCATTTTTTGATTGGTTGAGGCCCCAGATGCTAATGATCGATGACTATGCATATGTCGGTTTGGATTTTTGAGGAGATCCAGATTTGGTCCTTCCGGAGGATGCTCAGTGGGGTGACTTAGGTGAGAAGTACACATTTTGTTCTTTTTAAATGTTTTTACAAATTTTATTATATGAAATGTTTTTATGTTTATCCAAGGACTAATCAAAAAATTTCTTTTTGATGACACATATGTGGGGCCGTATCGACCTCTAGGAACATCTCGCATTCAAAGGCGAGGAGAAGAGGCTCCAGTGGTGAGATGGGATGCTGAAGACTATGAGGCAGTGGAACAGAACTTAGAGGGGTTGACTACGAACGTCCCATACATTTCTATTAGGGAGATTCCGAGACGTTATCAGCACCATACTGTGCGTGTGTCCGAGTCACTCAGTCAAATGCTCCATAGGGTAGCCCAAGCAGTTGTGTGTTATCATGAGCGTCATCTGTGACGCTATTTTATAGAAGCTATGGGCTTCGTATTTACAAATTTTGATCCTTGGATAAAAAAAAATTGTAAAAATTTTTGATCGTTATATACATATATACGGCTTCTACTGACTTATTTTGTGTTGTGTTATACATGTGATGTGTGATTGGTTTATAAATGTTCCAAATGTCTGTCTAACACATATTTAGATAAAGCATCAGTCAATGTATTTAGACATCTAGCAATGTGCTGATATTCGATATAATGAAAATAACGTTCCAAGAGGCGAATTCGTAAATATACCTGTAATAAAGTAGGACTTCAGATAGCATAGACATTACTTAACTATAGAACTACTAGCTACGAATCGAGTCGTATAACCAGGTGGCAGATATCAAGTGAAATAGAATCAATCAGCAATTCGATGACGATGCTATATTCTACAATATTATTGGTCACATGACTGTTATAACCCTAAATTGCACCATCCATGCTTACCTGGCATCAGGCCAACTGATTGCCCTTCATTGCCAAAGCCATGCTGAACAGAATCTTTGAAAACCTCTCAAACCAAGTAACCCGCGCCCTAACCCACTGCTGGGCACGTTGGAACACTGGCAGGCCTTATACTGCACGTGTTGGAACGCGGGCTGGCCCACTACAGCCAACGTTTACCTAACAAAGCAAAAAATCAGGAAAGTTTCCGCCGGGACGAAAAGCTTTGGGTCAGTTAACTGGATCTCCCAGCCATGCACGGTCGAGACTTCGTCTAAAAACCTATCTCCTTCTAGCCTATAAAAGAAGGGGTAGGGGTACTATTCAAGAGGGAAAAATAATAGCAAAGAAACTCTGCCCAATTACCGAATCCGTTTTGTCCCAACCCTTTATCCTTTCCTCAAGCTTTAGGAGAATTTAAGCAAAGCAGTTGGAGGACAAAGAAGAGGAGGAGCCCAGGATCAGGATCAAGGAATGGTGGCCGATCTCTATAATCATTGTAAGTTGATTCATCTTGAGATTAATAAAAAAGATACTTTTCCCGTCCCAAATACACGAGTTTTATATGTTTTATTTGATTTGTGTTTAATCTCTAACCCTCTAGTAGAACAATAGCATG
>ML804666.1:64771-75089 GCA_009831015.1 Picea engelmannii | reverse complement strand
AAGGAGATAAATCTCAACGGAGGATCTACACCAACCGTCGATAAAAAGGTTAGTTGGTTCTTCCCTTGTTTGCTTGTGAAAAAGGGTTTTAGGTTGGGGTAGAAGGTTAAAGGTTATTTCTGAAGGGTCATGATCTGCATGCACGTTTAAGCCCTAGCTTGTTAGTCTGTAGGGTAGAATAACCCCACAATAGAATTGGCGACTCCACTGGGGATTTTTACTCTTAGGGTTTCCCGGATTCAGTTAAAGGTTCTTGGGTAGTTCAAAGAAGTTGAGTTTTCTGTTTCTTTGTTGTTTTTGTTTTCTGTTAGGTCAAAAGCTAGCAGGGAACCTAGTTATCAATACCAATTTTTCCTTGGCTGTTGCTTGACATTGATTCTCGAGACACACAGAGGTACACGCGGCCTGCAGAAGGCCTGCACGCATGTAACCCGCGCCCTAAACTTCTACAGCCTGCGTTTGAACGCCTGCTATAGTGGTTTCAGTAGCATGTAGAGCCCAGGAAGATTAAGAGGCAGTCTCCTCTTCCTTGTCAGAAGTTTACCTTCTCAGGGGGCTTTCTGGATCCTGTCTGGGTCTTGATTGGTTTATTGTCCTATTTTCAGTCTGCCTTTTTGAGTTGGATATCCTTTGCGTTTGTTTTCTTTTTTGTAAATTTTCTTTTTCTGTTAAAGTAGAAGCATCCAAGCCTTTTAGAGACCCTGGTTGTCAATACCAGAGGCCTTTTTTTCAGGTCTGGGCTGCCTGTGTTTTGTTTTGTCTCAGTTTTTATATAGACCCGCAGCCTGTTTAGGCTTAGCCCACGGGTACCCGTGCGCTGTTGTAGCTCAGCACATGTTTGCACGCGTGCTGTCTTGGTGATAGTCGCGGGCTTGAGTGGTATCTTTTCAGCTTGGGTGGGGCAGTCATCCCCTCCTGTGGTGAGAAGATCTCCTCTCAGGGGTATAGAGTCTGGAGTTGCACAGTCAGCAGGTTAGGGCATCTTATCCTTAGCCGGTGTTTGTTAGTTGATGTTTTGATAGAAAAGACAAAAGAGAAAAAATATTTGTTTTATGGTTTTTAGGCAAGTGTTAGAATCGGTGCTGTCTTGATTTATTTTTCGCATTTTGTGTTCTGATTCTTTTGGGATCTGCGCTTTAAGCCAGAGTTTTCTTTTCATTCTCTTGGTTTTGTTCTTGTCAACATTTTTCCTTGTTGCATTATTTTGCAACGAAAAAAAAATAAAAATGCTTTTTGTTTCATTTTCTTCTTGATTGGAAGATTGTGTTGTTGCATCAGTAGCTAGGAAAGAAGTCTTTTTGCATAAGTTTTTGTAGTGTATTTAGAGTATAAGTAGCTCGTAGATCTGAGTGAAATTCCTTTATATTTACTGCATGAAATCTTAGTAAATTTGAAAAGAAAAGAAGTCTTTTTTGTTGAAAAGTTGTTGGTTTTGCATTTTAGTAAAAGTTTTTGTTTCCAAGCATTTCTTATTCGTTTTTCTTTGAGTCTTTTTACACACCATCAGTTTCACTTTCGTACCTTGTGACTTAAAAATCCCATTAAAAGCAACGCTAATTAAAACCAATTAGACTCTTTTTTTGTAGGGTGCATACACTAGCTCAGGACTAGGGCCTTGGAATAGGTTGGAGAGTAAATTCTCTAAGGCCACTCAAACCAAACATTGGAGTCTGTCAATAGGGAGTGTAGAGGTCCAGTTACAGAAAGTTATTCAGGACCCCCCTCTAACACAGGGGCTAAACACGAGGTCGTGTAAGGAAAGGTAGCGGAGATAACCCCTCCAAAGCTGGACCGAGCGTTGTGGAGAACACATATCGAGGATTTGTTAAGGGATTCCGTCGTTTGCATTTGCCACGGAGCTTCATGGGTCTCGAATCCGTTCGAGGTCCTCAGTTGTCTTCCAGACCATTTTCTCTCAATACCCTTGACAGGTTTCGGGCTTGATACCCTGCTCATTTTGGTCTACCCGACTGTCGACTATACCCGCCTGGTGACTGTTCACGTGCTGGAAAACTAGTTTCCAATCGTTTCTAGGGACATACATGGGTGACTGCGGGGGTATACCGCAGTACCTAGGACAGACATCGGGCCACGCTTTACAGAGTATACCCAGAGGGTTCTTCCGTATTCGAGTTGCACTTGCACCGGTAAGTTGCTCTAGTGTTGGTTGTTGTAACTATTCTTCCAACTAGTTTAGTGCTTGCTTGATTTATCTTCTAGGGGCTTTCTTTTAGTGAGTGTTACTGTTTATTCATGTAGAATACCTTATCATGTCGTGAATATTCTCACACAGTGGAGGATTCAGAGCTCTGCCGGTCATGAAGGCTTCTAGGCCTGCCGCCGGTTATACTGGAGCCACCCCCGCCACCATTGAGGCGGAAGCTAGACCATCAAGGGTATTTCGAAGCAACCAGGGCTTTTGAGCCCGAACAACCCCCCGAGGAATCGACCACCAATATTGGATTGGTTGAAACCTCAAACACTGATACTTGGCCAAACATTATTGTGCCAATTCAATTTTACGAAATCTTGTTAGTGCCTAACCCAGTTATGGAACCAAACTCTGTTACTTCCTCTGGGAATTCTTCCATTCCTATCACTGTTGCTACCACAGGAGAAGCTTCTCCTAACTTTCCTTTGTCGGCAGTCCGGGCCACCATGGTCTCGGCCACAACTATGTCACACAGTGGACCGACCCCATCTATCGCGGCGGCCACACCTCCTTACACACCTAGTTCAGGTACAAGTCCTGTACTCACTTCCTCCACTTTACAGACTTTGGGTCTGGGGGCAGGGAGCTCTAACGCTCCTCTACAAGGTCAACCCGGGGGCATTCCTGTCCCTTTCAATGCTTTTCCTTACGCTGGAGGTCATATCCCTCCTTCGTCCCCTTCGCTTAGTGGATTGCATCAGCAGTCCGCCGGGCAGCTTGCACACATGAGTTCATTTGGAGCAGGGAGTCAAGGAACACCTGCGCAAACTTTGCCGGTAGGTTTGTCACTGTTTGTCTAGAATGGGACGTTTGGTAATAACACTTTCGCATCCATTGCTTTCCCATCTGGGGGCACACCTATTTTTAGACAGTCTACACCGGCACAGGGTACTATTCCTGCGCCGGGGGCACATATACCTGGACCTTGGAACTCAGCACAAGGATCCGTTCCATCCTCTGGAATGTCGTTCTGGGGTAATTCTTTCCATAGCCAATGGAACCCCGGACAGACTTCTATGCCTCTTCCATCAGGACCGGCATGGGGTAATCCGTCCCAAAGTCCGTCAAACACGATGAATGCCCAACATCCTATGCCCTTCATGGGGAATCAGCCAATGATGTCTCCTCAGATGGAAAACCCTTACGCTGGTCAGGGCCATGGTTTCTACCAGTACTCAGGCCAGCAGCCAAATTTTCCTGGCAACCTGGTGCCAGTCCAACTCCAGGACCCTTTTATCCCAGCTATCAGCAGCAACCTAAACTACCATTCTTGGAGACGTTACACTTGCCAGATTTGACACGGTTGTTAAATGATCCTATCTGTCACGATCCGCATTGGCCTCCTATGCCAACGAAGTTGCCTTCGGACATTCCAAAGTTCGAGGCCAAGCCTAACGAAGATCCAGGTGATCACATGACTACGTTTGACTTATGGTGTTCATATAACTCACTGAAAGATGACTCCGTCCAGTTGCGATTGTTTCAACGCACTCTTATTGGGAGTGCCGTGAAATGGTACATAGAGCTTGATCGTTCACGATATTCTTCTTTTAGCGAACTGGCGATGGCCTTCCTTAACCATTTCCAGTTACCTGTGAGATACGACGCCGACACAGAGTTGCTAGCTAATTTCGAGCAGATGACCGCGGACCATATCTCAGATCATATTCGAGAGTGGCGATGCCAAAAGAGTCTTATCAAGGTACCCATCCCACCAACATTCCTACTTGAGTGGTTCCTTAAGTCTTTAGTTCCGCAGTTATCCAAAGACGTCGCAACTTCAGGGGTTTTCTCCGAGGAGGATGCCATCATGAGGGCTCAATAGTTTGAGCTTATCTATTCTCAGTCTGGTCTATTGTACAACATCCTTCCGTATGCACCACGATCGATTCTGGATAAAACCAGACAGAGAGCCGGACCACATGCCGATGGTATAGTTGGTTCGGCACAAACCAAGCCCGCTGAGCAATTGACAAAACAATTGCAGCAGTTATCTATACAACGCTCAGCGGCCAGCCAGGCTCCTGCTCTGGCTGCTCCTCCTACTCAAACGTCGGAAGTACACTCCGTACAAACGACTAACCCAAAGGCCAACCAGCAGCCTGAAGGGAAGAAAAAACCACGCAAGAAGAGTAAGGGGGATAAAAAAAAACTGATAACGCTGGCGAGGGCACCATGGAAAAGAGGAAGGCGAGGTATCCGTGCAACTTATGTGTGGAAGACCACCCGGCCCATATATGCCCTCGGCTTGCAGAGGCCCAGAAGTTTGTCACACAGCAACAGCAAGCCGTGTTGACTAATCCCTTTCAATATGGGAAAAATTTAACTCAAGCCTCTGCAAGTGCCGAAGGTAGCAGCCAAGAAAACTGCCCTCCCCCAAACAATTCATCTTCCATGAATGTATATATGGTAAAAAGTGATTCTTTCATAACGACTAGAGTGCACGACTATAGCAAACCAAGCGCCCCTGAGAAGGGAAAAGAAGCCGAGATCCCATCTCTTCCTCTACAGATCGAGAAGACGTTGGGTGAAATGATGACACGCATTCCAAAAGGTGCGTTCAAGCGTGCTTCTCACAATCCAAATGCAAGGGCCGCCCAGAACTACTCTGTGGTGGAAGATTAATCCCAAACCCCTTGTGCTATGTCTGCTTTGGAGGTCCTCCAAAGTTGCCCTGCTCAGAGGAAAGCCTTGTTGACTGCTTTAGGCTCTATTGAGACTTGTAACCCGGGTACCATCATGTTAGATACGACTAACTTGAAACCTCGTTTGCCTTACCACGTCGCGTTTCAGATAGTAGTGGCTCATCCCACGAAAATTTTTACATGGAATATCTTCCGAACGGTGGTAGACGAGGGTGCTTCGACTTGCGTTATGTCGTTAGCATGCTGGAAAGCCATTGGTCAACCTGAGTTGTCTCCGTCACCTACTCTCCTCACTGCGTTCGATGGTCGTTCTTTCCAACCGCATGGCATCATTCCTTCTTTCCCTATACAGTTAGGGGGGAAGACCGTGTGAGTCGAAGTAGAGGTAGTTGATGCCCCCGTCAACTACAATCTCTTGTTAGGTCGTAGTTGGACTTATGCAATGCAAGCAGTGGTCGCTACATTTTTCCGAGTCTTATTATTTCCACATGAAGGCCGGATAGTGACCATTGATCAATTGTCCTTCTCTCGACCTGACCCAGCCTTGGGGGCATCCATGGTTCCCATGATAGATAATCCTCAAGCCAGTGTCATTAACATAGGAGTTGGTTTGTGCCCATCTTTGATGGGTACTTTCAATTACCCACCTCCTCATGGCGATGTCAAGTTTATATCGACTCACCACAAGGCTGAGATTTTTCACGTTTCGTCGTTCCGCACGAATTACTTTCAGGATCCGTGGATTCTTCCTTCCCCGTTAGCCATGATGGATGAGACAGGGCACGCTGGCATGTCCATGCCCTTGTCGGCCGCTGAAGTAGCGTACTCTTTAGTCCAGCAAACTTCAGCTACTCCTGATCCGACTCCCGCAGAAGAGTTGGATCCACTTCCAGAGCCTATCTGGGCTCAGGGTTCTCTTGCTACCACCGATTTGTTAGACTTATTATTGCCTTATGAAGAAGCTATAATCGAAGCAATGACTAGTCGGGACAAACCTTGGGAAGATCTTCATCACAGATCATATTTCCTCCCAGAGTTAAGTCGAATCGAGGCAGGAGAATTCACTATCACCATGACGGGAGATCAGCCATGTCCCATTAACCTCTTAGCTACACATGAAATTTATGCTGAGGGAAATATGGCGACTATCGCTGAAACTATACCTATTAACATCTCCTGAAACCCTGGCGTCATGGAGAATGTCTTCGTCGGAGTGGATTGCTCCCCCAAAGAGATTCAGATTTACATGAATCTTTTCAAAGAATTCCGCGACGTTTTTGCCTAGTCTTACGAAGCGATACCTGACATCGACCCACAAAGTGTCGATCATGGGCTACCTTTGTTGTTTTTCAAGCTCGCTTTGAGACCCAAAAGAAACATCCGGCGAGACTGTATTTATGCTTTTCGATCTCGTTCGGATTAACTGAGAAAAGTAACCATTGTGGAGTCTTCTTTAAGCCCTTTTCAGACTCCTTAAAGATGAAAAGATTGCCGAGTGACCTTGTTTCTTCACACTCGTTAAACTGATCCAGAAGAACGTTCCATAAACGCGTCTCCTTTTAAGCCCTTTTCAGACCCTCTAAACATGAAAATATTGCCGAGCGATCTTGTGTCCTTTCACGCTCGTTAAACTGAAATTTGAAGTCACGTCTGTCCGGCGGTAGTTTACCCCTTTTTCGGTCTGGACAGTCAACTGTACGAACAAAGGAATACTCTATTGAATTTCAATTCTTTAGAAGAGTAGCCTCAAGTATAATTTTATTCCTTTTTTGGGCCTGAGGGACTAAATTTACGAAAAAGAAACCCCCCCAGAGTCCATAGTTAAGCTCTTTTCAGACTCCCTAAAATTGAAAAGATTGTCGAGTGACCTTATTCTTTCACACTCGTTAAAATGGTCCAGAAGAACATTCCTGATGGAGTCCATAGTTAAGCCTTTTTCAGACTCCTTAAAATTGAAAAATTAGCCGAGTGATCTTGTCCTTTTCACACTCGTTAAAATGGTTTTGAATTGACGTCTAATCGATGCTAGTTTATCCCTTTTTCGAACTGACTAGACTATTGACGAAAAAGGTACCCCAATGGAGTTTCCTTTTATGCTTTTTTAGACTCTCTAAATATGAAAAATCACTGAGCTTCCCTTCTTTGGGATCGTTAAACTTACATTGAAGGACGTTACTATTGTGTGTTCTATCAACCGCATTTGCATCCTTTACCCATCAGCCTAGTAACAGTTTGTTTTTGCGTCTTAACACCTTTGGCCACTGGAGGAATTTTCCCGAGTATCATTTCCTAGAACATCAGTCTTGTCCTTGGGCCTTGAACTTGTATGTTTGCTATGCTCATTCCTCCATTGTAACGTAACATTCATTTATTATTTTCAAAATAATCAAAAAGAACAAAAAAATCAAATATACCCCAAAAAGAGGATGGGAAAAGTATTTTCTTTATTGGCAACATTATGAGTCGCCTTTGGATAAAGCACATCTGTCCGTTTGATTCATCAGGATTTGGTCTGTAGTATGACCTTAGGAAGCTTTGCTCTCTATCTTGAGTTGTGTCCTCCACCGTTTGGTTACTCTTCCAAACCTATGGAGAGTTTGCGTTGCCTCCTGCTTCGTAGACTTATGATTAACAGATATGCTGCCTGAGTCTTATCACTTGTCGTGCTATTGTCCAAGGGAAGTTTGTCACTCAACCTGAGTCGGCCCCTCTGCAATATGCCTCTTGTCCGCATACCCGGCCATCCTAAACGTCCAATCAAGTCTTTGTTCGAAATCACTGAAGCCTTCAGTCTGATCATCAAGATTATCAAGTCCGCAACCGACGAGCCATTGAAGACCTCTAGGTAGTGCAGTCATACACTCATATTACACTCCTACCAGAGTTATAGAAGATTTTGAAGTTGTTTCTCGCGCTCTGAAGTACAGCCATCAGGCCAAATCAGCTTCTGAGAGATGGATACTTGCTATGTATATCTTTCTGATTTCGAGATGTAGCTCCACTGTGTATTGTTCGTGGCTACTCTTAATAGTTATTTGACATGGATCTACAGTGTATTTGATTGGTAGCCATGGTTCTGATTTATCCCGAGCATGGGTATGCCCGCCTCGGGGAGACATCTGATATTTTTTGCAAACGGCACCTCCTGATTCTTGATTCCTGGGCTCACTCATTCAGCATATCAGTACAGATTGGTAAAGAATTGGTAATGTATTTTTGCCATCATATGCTCTTCTGACCTCACACATTAGGGGGCATCTGTTATAACCCTAAATTGCACCATCCATGCTTACCTGACATCAGGCCAACTCATTGCCCTTCATTGCCAAAGCCATGTTGAACAGACTCTTTGAAAACCTCTCAAACCAAGTAACCCGCGCCCTAACCCACTGCTGGGCGCGTTGGAACACTGGCAGGCCTTATACTGCACGCGTTGGAATGCGGGATGGCCCACTACAGCCAGCGTTTACTTAACAAAGCAAAAAATTAGGAAAGTTTCCGCCGGGATGAAAAGATTTGGGTCAGTTAACTGGAACTCCCAGCCATGCATGGCCGAGAGTTCGTCTAAAACCCTAGCTCCTTCTAGCCTATAAAAGAAGGGGTAGGGGTACTATTCAAGAGGGAAAAATCATAGAAAAGAAACTCTGCCCAATTGTTGAATCCGTTTTGTCCCAACCCTTTAGCCTTTCCTCAAGCTTTAGGAGAATTTAAGCAAAGCAGTTGGAGGACAAAGAAGAGGAGGAGCCCAGGATCAGGATCAAGGAACGGTGGCCGATCTCTATAATCATTGTAAGTTGATTCATCTTGAGATTAATAAAAAAGATACTTTTCCCGTCCCAAATACATGAGTTTTATATGTTTTATTTGATTTGTGTTTAATCTCTAACCCTCTAGTAGAACAATAGCATGCATGCGTAGTTTTGTCTTGATTGCAAGATCGCTTTTGGAAGGAGCAGCAGAAGCAAGGAGATAAAGCTCAAAGGAGGATCTACACCAACCGTCGATAAAAAGGTTAGTTGGTTCTTCCCTTGTTTGCTTGTGAAAAAGGGTTTTAGGTTGGGGTAGAAGGTTAAAGGTTATTTCTGAAGGGTCATGATCTGCATGCAAGTTTAACCCCTAGCTTGTTAGTCTGTAGGGTAGAATAACCCCACAACAATGACCAAGGAACACACCTCGTAGAATGATAAGTTCATTTGCAGGTGCGTAAATTTCCCATGCAGCAGAAGCAATGTTCTGAGTAAAACAACAACGCCATCGACAAAGCCAATGTGGGGATAGATGATCAGGGGATATTATTTTGCTCAATTTTCAAAGTGCTCAGAATGTGATGAAAACAGTTCCATTGCATCTGTCTCGTCTTCCTGATTCGAGCGGTATATTTACTTTCTCAAACGGAGTCCATATGGAGAAGATATCGTGATATGTCCGCCAAGCCAAATAGGCAAAAATTTTGGATGCTGACTGTACATGTCTGTACAGTCCGTACGATGATGTGGCAGGGCCGTACCATCTGTACGATGATGTGTCGATGATGACGTGGCATACAGTGATTGGTTGACTGCTGGCGAATTGGGGGCTGACACGTGTCTTGTTGACGGCGAATGGTATGAGGGCACGTGGCCCAATGCATGGGCGCCACGTGTCCCCCGTCGGTTGGTTTATATTCGTTATGTAAAATTGTATGTGGGAGTCCGTGGGGTTCGACCCCCAGGCCTCCCCCTCTATATAAGCCTTAACAAACATCCGCCTACCATTACACCACTGTATGTTTCTTAACATGTATGCGGGGGTTAATTTATTTAAAGTTGATATATGTTGGATGCAAAGGGGGGGTCGGGCCGGGGCTTAGCCCCGACCCATGGACACATTGTTTTACATACGACCACATATTTTAAAACCCGACCGTTGGCATGCGCATTATAATGTATTGAATTGCAATGTATTGCAATATTACATTGCATATATATATATATATATATATATATATATATATATATATATATATATATATGTTTTCCATTGTATTAAAACATGCGCACGGGAGTTTTGAACCTTTGGTTAAGTGTGCGTGTAGTTTGACCGGTGGGTTAACCACACAGGAGTTATACGGTTTTAAACGGATAAACTACTTTTTCGCCTAGCCCAAGGTTCTATGCGCCATGTGCCCAGACGCCGAGGCGGTTAGGGGCTGGCGCGCCCTTAACCATCCTACGGTTTGTACCGATGCGCGGTTGTGTACGGGACTGAGTTTTTACGCTTAAATGAGCATGTGAGCCAGGTTTGCTAAGCAAGGGTGTGATTTGTAGAACTAGAGACAGCAAGCTTGAAGAGGGAGACTTCCAGGAGGCCTAACTTCTTCATTTTTCGACCGATTGAGGTGCCGAAAGAGCCCAGACAAGGGTTTTGGGACGCTGGGAAGCCATTGGAGCAGTCAGTTTGTCAGTTTGAGCATTGTAAGACA
>ML804666.1:47279-58972 GCA_009831015.1 Picea engelmannii | reverse complement strand
CGATATGGTCCCTTCAAAATTGTCGGCAAGATTGGTAACAATGCTTTTCGTTTAGATTTGCCTCCATATATGCAGATGTATGCAGTTGTTAATGTTGAGAATTTGAAGTTGTATGAGCCTTCGTTGATTGATGATCAAGGAGATCATGTTCAAATTCCTTCCATAGATGATTTTTCTCCAGAGTATCTAACAGAACTGCAGAAAGACACCATACTTGACAGGAGAATGCGAACATCGAAGCGCCGAAATGTGGAGTATTTGCGAGTTGGTCTTAAAGGGACAAATCCAAGCAAGGCCAAGTGGATTGAGGTTGGAAGGGTGAGGGAACTATACCCTCATCTTCACATAGACTGAGATAGTCTTTTGGAGGTCCAAAAGCTTCCCAATGGGGAGGTGTGATCAGGGGATCAAATTTTGCTCAATTTTCAAAGTGCTCGGAATGCGACGAAAATAGTGCCATTGCGTCTGTCTCGTCTTCCTGATTCTGGCGGTATATTTACTTTATAAAACAGAGTCCGTATGGAGAAGATATCATGATCTGTCCGCCAAGCCAAACAGGCAAAAGTTTTGGATGCTGACTGTACCTGTCTGTACAGTCCGTACAGTCCATACGGTGATGTGGCAGGGCCGTACCATCCATACGATGATGTTTCGATGATGACATGGCATACGGTGATTGGTTGACTGCTGGCGAATTGGGGGCTGACACGTGTCTTGTTGACGGCGAATGGTATGAGGGCACGTGGCCCAATGCATGGGTGCCACCTGTCCCCCGTCGGTTGGTTTATATTCGTTATGTAAAATTGTATGTGGGAGTCCGTGGGGTTCAACCCCTAGACCTCCCCCTCTATATAAGCCTTAACAAACATCCGCCTACCATTACACCACCGTATGTTTCTTAACATGTATGCGGGGGTTAATTTATTTAAAGTTGATATATGTTGGATGCAAAGGGGGGGTCGGGCGGGGGCTTAGCCCCGACCCGTGGACACGTTGTTTTACATACAACCACATATTTTAAAACTCGACCGTTGGCGTGTGCATTATAATGTATTGAATTTCAATGTATTGCAATATTACATTGCATATATATATATGTTTGCCATTGTATTAAAACATGCGCGCAGGAGTTTTGAACCTTTGGTTAAGTGTGTGTGTGGTTTGACCGGTGTGTTAACCACACAGGAGTTATACGGTTTTAAACGGTTAAACTACTTTTTCGCCTAGCCCAAGGTTCTATGTGCCATGTGCCCAGACGCCGAGGTAGTTAGGGGCTGGCGCGCCCTTAACCATCCTACGGTTTGTACCGGTGCACAATTGCGTACGGGACTATGTTTTTACGCTTAAATGAACGTGTGAGCCAGGTTTGCTAAGCAAGGGTGCGATTTGTAGAACCAGAGACAACAAGCTTGAAGAGGGAGACTTCCAGGAGGCCTAACTTCTTCATTTTTCAACCGATTGAGGTGCCAAAAGAGCCTAGACAGGGGTTTCTGGATGCTGGGAAGCCATTGGAGCAGTCGGTTTGTCAGTTTGAGCATTGTAAGACATGTTTTTGAGATATTTTTGAGAAATTAATAATAATGATCCATTAGAAGCTGGACCAGGAGATGTAGCCCATAAGAGGGGTGAACTCCTTTATCAATTGCTGTGCACATGTGTTTATGTTCAATGTTTATGCTGCTGTCTATGTGTATTTTTCATAAGTAATCCTTAATTTATGTGTTGCAAATTGATCTTGTTGCTTTAAACACATAACATTTCACTTGCAATAATTATTCAAGTTTTTCAAGTCTTCTTCATTTTTAGATCAATAGAGAAGACTCCGACATCTAAAAACCAAGCAGAACACAAGATAAGCAGTCGAGGGAAGAGACCAAATAATGAAAAAACATACTAAAGTAACACACAAAAAGTATGATACAATAAAATACAAGCACTCATGCACAGGTGATCTTAAGCATAGTACTTCTTTAAGTACAACCCGTTTATGGGTTCACTCAAAGGGATACCGTCGTAGTCCACCAACTCGTAAGCTCCTTTCTCCAAAACTCATCTGACGATATAAGGACCTCACCACATAGCTTCAAATTTTCTGGATCCTAGCATATCCCAATCCTGTTCGTAAAGGAGAACCAGATCACCTTCGGAGAAAATGCATGGCTTGACATGTTTGTCGTATTGGGCTTTGATGAGTTTCTTCTGGGCTTCTATAACTAGGGTGGCATCATGATGGGTTTTGTCTAATTGCATGAGATACAACAGACGTTCTTCTTCGATATAAGTGTTTGGGAGAAGTTCGATGGCTAGTTTTAGGGAGGGTATCTCACATTCAATTGACAAGATGGCTTCTATACCATAGACTAACTGGAACAGTGTAAACCCGGTAGAAGACTTAATAGATGTCCGGTAAGCCCACAATGCTGAAAACAACATCGTGTGCCAACTCATTTTGTAAATCCCTATCATTCGTTGAAGCATGGTAATGAGGACTTTGTTTATTGATTCAACTTGGCCATTGGCTTGTGGGTAATAGGGTATTGAGTTTTCATGGAGAAGACCCAAATTTTTAGTGAGTTCAGACATCATGAAGTTTCTAAAGTGGCTACCATGATTAGTAACGATAGCTTGAGGAACACCAAACCGAGCAATGATGTGATTGAATATGAATAATGCTGCAGTCTTTCCGGTATTGTCGAATGTTGGCATCGTCTCGGCCCATTTCATAAAATAATCTATGAATACGATAATGTATCCATGCCCCCCAACCAAGTGAGGGTGACATGTCATGAAATTGATACCCCATTTTGCAAAAGGACCAACGAATACCACAGGGTGTAGAGGAGCAGGGTGTGATTTTATTTTATTGTTGTAGGTTTGGCAAGCATGGCATTTTTGGACATCAATTATACAATCCTTGAATAAATAAGGCCAAAAATACCCCACTCGTAAGATCTTTTGGGCAGTATCGTATCAGAGATGTGACCACCACATGCTCCAGAGTGGCAGTCATTCAGGGCTTTCTCAGCTTCATCAAACGTGAGGCAGTATTGAAAAATGGAGTGAATCCCACGATGATAAAGAGTATCACCGAGGATAATATACTAATGGGATTGGTAGCATATTCGACGACAGTTAGTGCTAGACAAATTGGGCCGAAAAGTCTAGGTCTAGAGATATATGATAATATCTCTGTACCAAAGGTCATTGAAACTGATCAAGAAAAGGGATTCATCGAGTAATGAATCTTCTGCTACATTTTTCGTCTCAGAGCAGGAAAGGTCGCATATCAACTCGGGAAACACCAAGGATTTCTTGGACTTAGCACGTTCGAATTCTAAGTCAAACTCCTGGAGTACTACGATCCATTTGGAGTATTTTCCACCTAGCAATTGACGTGTAAGAATGTGTTGCATAGGGTTGCAGATAGAAATCACCATAGTCTTGTGTAAAAGGATATAGTACCGGAAACATTGAACAACTTGGAAGACTGCCAAGGCCAATTTTTCAACATGTAAATACTTGGTTTTGGTAGTCGTGAGACTTCAACTCAAGTAATAAATGACATGTTCATCATGAGAATCATCCTCCTGGATGAGAACCATAGAAATGGTATAGTCTGAGGCTGTGAGGTAAAGGAAATAATCCCAATTGTAATCAGGTGGGAAGAGTAATGGGGTACATGTTAAAGACAGTTTCAAAGCTTTGAAAGCTTTGTTGGTAGTGGTATCCCATATGAACTCAAAACCTTTCTTAAGAAGTCGTGTAAATCCAAGAGTTAGCTCAGCATAGTTCAGGATGAAACGATGAAGAAAGTTTGCCTTCCCTTGCAAACTTTGTAACTGGCGAAGTGAGGAAGGAGGAGGAAGATTGAGAATCACCTCGGCCTTCAAAGGATCTACCCTGATCCCGTGACGTGAAACAATAAAGCCCAGAAGTCGGTCGGATTCTACGCAAAAACACATTTGTGTGGATTCAAGCGTATATGGTAAAACCAACATCGAAGGAAAATGGCGTGGAGGTGTGTTGGATGATCTACACGGCGCATGGACTGAGCTGGTAAGTCATCGATATATGGCTACACAATGTGCTTTATATCATGGAAGGCGTAAGACATAGCACGTTGAAAAGTTGCGTCGGCATTATTTGAACCAAACAGAAGTTTTCGGTAGGAAAAAATGCCCCAAGGACAAATAAAAGCGGTATTGAGTTGGTCCGCGTGTATGATATTGATTTGATTATATCCAGAGAAACCATCCATCTGAGAGAAGATTTCTCTTCCGGCACAATCATCGACGATCTGGTCAACGAAGGGGGTAGGAAAGTTGTCTTTAGGATAAGATTTGTTAATGTCTCTATAATCAACACACACGCGGATCGTGCCTTGTTTCTTGTTAATTGAAACAAGATTGGAAACCTGATCAGCTAGAGCCACCGGGTAAATAAATCCATCCTTAAGAATTTTCTCAACTTCAAGCTTGATAGCAGTTGATTTACGTGGGTGGATTGGACGAAGTCGTTCTCAGATGATTTTAGTGCCCGGGTATGTCTTAATTTCATGTACCACAATGTCGGGGTCAATACCCGACATTTCTTCATAGCTCCATGCAAAGATGTCACAAAATTCTTGGAAAAGAGACTTGTAGGTGACAACTTCATCATGGGAACACAAAGCTCCGATATGCACATTTTCGACCACTCCAGGTTTTATGGATATGTCAAGGGGGAGGGTGGGTAATATATTACTTAAGTTCCCTTCGTAGAACATATTGTGTGTAGACTCGCGAACGGTAGAAATGACGACAATGGTCGATGAGGTCGAGATCCGTTGGTAACCCTTGATGGTGTGTTATTCAAGGAAGAGGATGGAACGATGATGTCCATCGCCCCAAGGGGTATCTTCCATGGACATAACAGACATAATCATCTTGTTCATAGGAAATATGACACAGAATGGATCTAGTGATAAATCACCAAGAGAGTGGGTAGACGGGGTTTTCGATTGAATGGCTTGATAAGCAGATTCAAACGAACTCAAAGGCATTTTTTCACCATAACGAAGATGATCTCTAGGTTTGGGTACAATCCATGGGTCGTAAGACGTATGGGTTTCATGAACAAAGGTGGAGATCATGTTGATCGAGGCGACAAATGGATGTGGAAGATTGGGTGGTGGAATGGGGAAAGTACCCATCAAAGATGAATCCTTAAGAATACCCACATCGATGTTCTCATATCCAGGAGGGGTTTTGCAATGAAAGGTACATTTCTAGTACGTGCATCAGAGTGAAAGAAGGCTAATTGGTCTATGGTAACTACTTTTCCTTGATGTGGGAAACATATGACATGGAAAAGAGTGGACACAACTGCACACATGGAATCGATCCAGCTACGGCCAAGTAGAAGGTTGTAATCGAGAGGAGCGTCAAAGACCTCCACTTCAATGTTGACCGTTTTGCCTTCTAACGTAATAGGAAACAAAGGGAGGACACTGTAAATCTTAAAACCAGAGCCATTGAAGGCTTTGAGAATGTTGTGGGATTCAGTTAAAGGAGGAGAGACGATGGATTTCCATTAGGTAATAGACATGACACACGTCGAGGCACCCTCATCAATAACTATTCTACAAATGTTCTTGTCGTAGACAATAACTTGTATTTGGAATGCGAGTTGAGGGGGTAACCTTGGAATGTGATCTTCCAAGTCAAAAATTATTAAATTTGTGTCGATAGGGTCGATTCCACCAATAGCTTACAGCAGTGCCTTCCGTTGTATAGGAAAACTCTGAAGGACTTCGAGGGCTAACAGTGCAGACGGTGCTTGGGCCAGATATTAGACAATACTGTAGTTCTGGGTAGCACGTGCATGAGGATTGAAAGCTGATTTTCGAACAACACCCTTTGGGGGAGGGCGAAGAACTATATCTAGGCTAGGTCGTTTGAGATGAAGAGGACTATTGGTAGGTGGAGTCATGGGAGATGGTTGGACCAACGAAGGAGGTATTCCATCAACCTTCTCTTTGGAGGAAGAATAATCTTTGGCTCAAGTGGTAAGTGTGATGTCATTTTTCTTTGAATCACCTGTACACATTAAGACATAGGATGTATTGGAGGGGGGAGTTTGGTCATGAATGACCAATTGGGCCTGTTGTTGAGAAGGGAAGGGTTGTGATAATACGGTCGGAGTGGGGGGTTTCAGGGTCCCTTGAAGGAACTTAGTAACCTCGGCTCGTCTTGGAAAATCATTAGTGTAGTGATCATCCCCACATATAAGACAAGGGTATCAGGATTTGAACTTATCCTTATCATCAACAGGTTGTGTTTTGGTCTTCTCAGATTTTGGATTATTTTTATCCTCCTTGTTCTTACCCTTTTATTTTTTGGATTTATTTTTTCCGACGGGGGTAGATTGAACAAAGTTCACCTCAGAAGTCTTGCCAGTGGGAGGGGTAGGAGACAAAGCATTTTGACATTAGAAGCAACTGATTTGGGGTTGTTGCTGGAGGCTTGGATGGAATGGGGTTGGGCATGGAAAGTGCCAATCACTCCGTCAAATACATGAGAAGCAGTAGGAGTAGTTGAAGTAGTAGAAGTAGAAGGACGAGGTGCACTAGGGAGTAAGTCGTAAAGAGTACCCATTTGTGAGTAAACGAGGTCGAGGTATTGAGCATGACTGATTGCCTATTCTTCTATGAAAACTCCACCCATGCAGATGTCACAAGTGATGTCATTCATGAATGATTTCGTGAACCACTCTGCCAGCAACTGATCAATAAGTTTGAGTTTGATGAGACATCGTCTCCGTCGCCACTCATGAATGTGATTAGAGATATGAGTGGCTTTGGTTTGTTTGAAAGAACTCAAAATTTCGGTTCCCATTTTGTAATGGATTAGTGACTGGTAGTGGGTGAGGAAAGCCATAGCGAGGGTGTTGAAGTCAGTGAAGAAGCCTCGTGGTAATTCTATATACCACTTCATGGTGGAACCTATGAGGGTTCACTGAAAAAGGCGTAAACGAATAAAGTCATCCATCAAGGAGTTGGATGAGCACCAAAGGTGAAAATTCATTACTTGATTGTTCAGGTCCTCTCCTAGTTTACAATCAAATTTGGGGATGTCGGATGGTAGTTTGGCTGGTATGGAAGGCCATTGAGGAGAGTGATGGATCGAATCATTTAATATTCTCAACAGATCAGGGAGGTCTAGGGTGGCTAATAAGGGGAACTGTCTATTCACATGTGGGTACTGGTGACTTTGGGGAGGGAGTCCCATTGGTAGACCAGTGGGACCATAAGCAGTTTGCATATAATGCGAAGATCTAGACAAATTTGGTTGTTGGTGTGGAGGCAAGTAATTCATAGGGTTTCACCCTTGAATAGGGGTGTGAGGTTGAGCATTCAAGCCCGAATAGGATTATACATAGCTGGATATGGTTGGCCTATACTAGGGGGTATGAAGGAGCTAGATTGAGGTTGTTTCCCCCCAGTCGAGTGAGGATTGTGTTGAATAAGATAATTCCAATACTGGGCCAAGGATGGAGGTATGTTTTTTCCATAGGGTGGGGTAGGTGCGGGTTTCCTCCAATCGAGGGTTGCATCCCAATTGGGATTTGTCCTACAAAAGGGGATTGGGTTTGGCCTTCTTGGTAAAATTGTCCACCAACAGGAATCGGGTAACTAGGTGTGAAAGATGGGATGGTGCTACTAGGGTTGGTGCCTCCAATAGAGTATGGAAGAGGTCCTCTGAAAGGGGGTCGAAGAAGTGTCAGAATGAAATTGGGAACGAGATGGTTCCTAGAAGAAGTGGAAATGATAGGAGTCTTGGATGATATTTGTGTAGGAGTGGGAATAGAAGCATTCAATGCATGATATCTGAGCGAAAGTGTTGGGGTGAATCTAGGCAAAAGTGTTGTGCCAATGGGAGATTGACTAGCCATTGTAGTCCTAGTGCAAGGATTCGTAGTATCTGGGACCATTGTGTAATGGACCATTTGTAGGGGGATAGTCAAGATGTGGTCAGTTGGCAGAGCGTCTATACTAGGAAAATAATATGTAATAGTAAAAGGTATTGCATATGGATTAGATGTTTCAGGTAGCTCAGGTGTGATAGTGATATCAACGCCTGCTCTTGAGCCAAAGAGATCCCATATAAAAATGCTAGTAGTCCAAAAAGGATCTTGACCCTCAGGTCCTATGAAAGGTCTGGTTGGTAATCCAGAAGACTGAACAACTATTTCTTCAAAAGAATTCACTCGAACAATATGTCTCCCAGAGTCAGGAGGAAGTTGGAAGTCCTCTCGAGAATTGGTAATTAGGAACCATTATAAAGAGTTAGTTCTTTCCACTTGTGGAGTGGCAATGTCTTGGACTTCACTCTGTTGAGGAGAGCCCTCTGGTGAGTTGGTAGGAAAGGGTTGAGAACCTTCCATATCTTCTAGGGGTAGGCCTTGCATTCTAAGTGAATGGTGTGGAGGGTCAATTATGATTGAGTTAGAATCTTACGAAAGAAATTCTATGGCCAACTTGGGTAAACAAACAACATGCGCTAGTAAAATCTAGGAAGAAAAACCAAGAAAACAAGACCTTCCAATTCCGAAGTCACTAGTTGGTGATGAAATCCAACATCACAATGATGAGACAAGAAGGGGATGGGCGAGGGTGCAAAAGTTACGTTGACGACCTGCTTAATAGACTTACACCCTGGTGCAATCTCACACACACAATCGTGGGTATACCCTCCAAGGCGCCCAAGTGAGTCTGACCAACATCGATTCTATGTCAGGGATGATTTTAAGGGTCGAATTTGATTTTAAAATGTAGAAACCTTGGCGAATCCTACTAATCTTTCATATGCCAACTATAAATGATTAGTGATATTTTTGAAAAAATATTAAAATTTCTAAGGAATTTATATAGTTTTTATAAAATTTTAGCGATTTTTAAGGTAAACTAATGTTATCTTATAGAATTTGGGTGAATCATTTTTAAAATTATGAATATTGTTTTTGGAAAAACCATGGAAAATTAGCCCATGAGCGAAATTTAGCCCCTAAAATCATCCCTGTTCTAGGTACCGTGAAGACTTACCCATTCACTGTCACCTTGTGTAAGACCCTAAGAAGATAGGCTATTAAGGTTACCACAAACAACAATGATGCCTGGGGGAAGAGTCGACAGTCCAACCGACACGCAAGGGCAGGGTATCTAGCTCAAAATCAGCTTGAGAGGCTTCCACTCATCATTGTGGGTATACCTTCAAGTGACCCCCGTAATACGTGAAATATCTACACCGATATAAACAAAGTAGGGTGAGTAACTCTGTCAATCTCAATGTGACCTCGGGTTTGACCCTTGTGTGAGAAGGGCTTCCTAGGACAAAATGCTGCAAATGGAATTTGACACTCCCTGTCACAAGATACTATTGTGTGTTTTGTGCTTTGGAGAGTGTCTCACTACCTATTCCAAAGCTCTAGCCTAGCTAATTTTGGTGTTAAAGAGCCCTAGAAAAAGTTACTATTTGAATTTTAAAGTTGCACAATATTATTAAAGGTTGTTGTTACGCAAAAAGGAGACGGAAACGAAACCTATGTTGTGTGAGACTCTAACCCAGCAATGCGTAAATAGGGATGAATGATACAATTTTTTGTTTGATGAATCCTATTTACAGGAGGGAAAGAGGAGTTTTCTGGAACAATGTGAACTACGATGTATGATCTTCTCTGAAATGTAATATCAAACAATTATGAACAACGAAAATTCCCTATTCGTTCTCTTTCAATACTTTAATGCCAATATTTTTCGAATAAAAGGTCGCTACAAAAAAAGAAAAAGTCTTTAATTTTTTATCAGAAACCAAGCAACAGGGATGGAACTAAGAAAACGTAAGCAACCAATGAAAAAGAAATGCACAACAATCACCCAAATCGATCTTTAAATGAAGATGAAAATAACAAATGGACAAGACGAGTCTCTTCAAATGCACATGGGTAAATTTTTTCCAAGTAATAAGAAACCGAAAAGGACAATTAATCTCAACTTTTAATCCAATCAAAGGCTCCCGACCAAACAAGCACTCGGATTTCAGAATCAAAGATTATACCCTTGTTAAGAAAAGTTCAAGAGGTAAAAATTGAGAAACAATGACCAAGAAGAGTTTTTGATTTTCGAAAACTAGTCATTCACAAGATTTGAAGTCAAGAAACATTCAATCACTGGCCATAGAAGTTCTTCCCAGACACACAAACAAATCTGGGCATTTGAAGACACAAAATACTTAATCCAAAATTGTTACAAGTGAGTTCACAGTCTGGTAGTGGGTTACAGTGCAAGAATTAAGGATTCTCATAGGATAGACACGGGTAGGTTGTGAGAAGTTCACACTGAACTGAACACTAGGGTGAGAACTTCAGTGATTCTTACATGCTAAAAAAAGGTGCAGTGCGAGAAGGTTTATAATAAAGCAAATTTTTGAAAAATGATAGAACTTTTGAGGGAACTTCTGGATCCAGGGAGTTTGTAAGGATCTCCTCAAGACTCAGAGATTGATTGGGAATGAAAAATGGTAGGTCAAGAGAAAATGGCCAAGAAAAAACCACCAAAATGGGTTGTATCCCCAATGGATTCGCCAATTTTGTTACTGGATAAATCGGTAGGTGCAGACACTAACAAATCTCCCTAGATCGACCTGGATCTAGAACAAAACAGGACAGGACACGACTCTTTCTCTAAGTTGTAGTCATTGAAACTACTACCCATAAGGAGTGAGTGACATACCTTTATATCACTTCCTTACATCTTTGTTGTTCCTTCTTCACTCTGGTGCTCTTATGAAATAAGGTCCAAAACAACACAAACCAACCAAAGTGAAGATAGAAAAGTATATTCAATGTCAACCTATGCATATGATCAAGGAGTTATGCAATAAAATAAGAGTGATTTTATGGGAAAGGGACATGCCGTTGTATTATATTAAATGAAAGTAGAAGATACAACCAGATCACCTTGATGTCGCAAGCTTTCTTTCGATGACCCTTGGTTCCAACACACACACTTGCCCTATATTTGCATGAATAAGATCGAATACAACTTGATAGACCAAATAGAGTCTTCAAGCTTATATCCAAGCAGAGTTCTTCACACAATTCTTTCACCAATTCCTCATTCAATATCGCTTAGCCTTTTCCATGAGAAACCTTTCAATATATAGGAGAAGGAGAGATGGTTAAATGGATGAGGATGATCCCACCAAATTTGAGAAGTTAGTAGAATTCCAACCATGCGAATGCTAACTCATTTTCTAGAAGATTCCCTTCTAGAACCTTCGTGACCTCTTCTCTTTTCTAGGCTTAAAAATAAGTTCACACCTTACCTATAGAGTAGATTGCGAACAATTCGCACCCAAAGTATGGGTTTCCTGTGAGAATCAAGGATTTTCGCACCCTATAACATAGGCAGTCTGCGAACTCATCTTAAAAATGTGTTTTTTGGAAGAAGACAACAATCACTTTTCTCAGGCAAAAGGTCCTTGTGGGAGCCTGAATACATCATTGTAGAGACATCACCAGAGTGACCAAAATAATGTGTAATATTCTATCTATTATACTCTTCTCTACAACTCTTCCACCTTTCTTTGTGCAATCCCATGTTGATAGGAGGATCATGGAGGTATTATATATCATAATTTTCTTATTGATTTGTG
>ML804666.1:15337-47179 GCA_009831015.1 Picea engelmannii | reverse complement strand
ATCCTCCTGCAACTGAGTAGATCTGGAACTAGAATGGTGTGGGAGAGTATTGCATCTCCGAGACCAAGCTTGGGACAAGATAAGTGGAATCTTTCACCACCGAATCGTCCTCTAGGGTTTGTTATGTCAAAACCCTCAAAACCTCCAATATTGGGCTCACTAGCTAGAAGCCAAAAATTAAAATAAGATCATACATGAATCAATGAGAAGAGTCCCTTGCCTTTCCTTTATACTTTTTGGCTCACCTTGTCCCTCCAAAGTGACTTTTATTTTATTAATATTTAATTAATTAACCTTTTTACCTTTGAAAAACTCCTTATCTCTCCTTGTGGCTTCCCTGGCCACTGAAAGTCACTTCTAGCCATCCCATCCTGTAGTGCTTCTCCTCTCGATTCCAATGAGCTATTACACTATGAGGTTCCTCCAAGTAATGTGCCCAAAATGCCCTCTTCAGTGATTTTAATTAACTTATAGCTCAAAATAGTCAAAATCATAGAAATCGTCGGAATGGAACGAAACGAAAGCCAACCTGTGCGGAATGGCTCATAATGATGGAATATGATGATAAATGCCAACTCGACCCCACAATGCCTCTCAAATACCCCTGTACTCACTATAACATCCATCTGGCTACTCTGGTCATCATAAGTCTCTGCCCTGTGATGATGTCCCAAAGTGGGGACATTACAAGGTAAAAGTGTCCTTCTTAGTGTGTTTCTTTAGTATGCATTAGTATGCATTTGTAGTTAGGAAATCCGACGGTCACGATATGTTCCTGACATAGAGTGATCCAATGGTTCATACTCTCATCAATATTAACGACCATTGATTTGTGGCTTAACACCCAATTGGTCCATGATATCTATTTAAAGAGCATGGAGTATCATTTTCCGACGATCGATTATGAGAAACGCTATTGTAAAATATCTATGTAATCTTTTTCTTTTGCATTAATAAACTGCTCCAAGTGGTCACGTTGCCTAGGTCCGTGGATGTTTCCCCATAGGGATTTTACCACATGAAAACATCGGTCTGTTGATCTTTTATTTGGTTATTTGAGTGGTTACTGAAGGTGTTCATCCTCTTCTGGAATACCTATGTTGTCGATCATTGTATTAGAGCCTGTTTGAAGACCTATTCCTATTGTAGATCGAGATCATGAAGTCAAGTTGACTCATCTCCATTTTATGTCATTTTCATACATTTCTGGGATGAGAGGACTGTTCCATTGTGTCCATAGAAATCGTTTCATTTAGGAACACTTTTCGTTTCACTCTAAAAGGTTTCCGTTTGCCCAAGATACAACCATTACAATCAGATCTGAAGGTATAAAGTTTGAATACACATTTTTTAATTTTTTTGCAGAGAAGTATTTTGGTTTTATTTCGGTTTTGTATTTTTTTTTTCTGGTTGCTACTCTTTTAGATTTTCATATGATATTTTCCTTGCACCCTGTGTGATCTTTCCAAATCAGAAGCAGATAGGAAAAGGTGCATCTTTTGGGTAAGCTAACCAATATCTAAACCTTGTTGTCATCGAGAAGCAAATTTTTTTTTCTTGTGTGAAAAGAGTTTTTTTTTTGCATGCTCTCCAAGGCCATCTTCAACAACAACAAAAAAAACAATTCTCCTTCTGAAAATTACAATATGTTTTGCTAGACCATTTGGTTAAAACTTTCCTTATTAAGTAAAAGGTCTTGAGTTCAAGTCTCTCTTTTGTTACTTTTTTTAAAAAGTTCATGCTAAAATTGTAAAGTGTATTTCACTTCAAGTATAAAAGTGAATCACTATAAGTAGCTTTAATATTTTATTTTAGAGCTATTTATTTTGCATGCAACTTTTCTGTTATAAAGTAACTTCATTGTAAAAGTGATCCTCACTTCTCTTTATAAAAGTGGGTCACTTCATAAAGCAACTTACACTATCACGTGATCAGTTGGTTACCATTTATGCCTTTTTTTTTAAAAAGGGCATAACTCTCACATCAAAAGTCCATTTTCAGTGTCGTTTTTTTTTTTAACCTGCATAACGTTTCGAGATATTTCCATCTAGATCATTAATCTCATTTTTTAAATCCACATTATTTGCATATTTAATTTGGCTTCTACAAGTAATGTCTTTCTTAACAACAACAACTACTTCCAATGGAAATCTCACATGGAAGATTTATTAAGAAGTAAAGGCATGTACCGGATTACCTTGAGAAAGAAAAAAGAACCCACTGATGATGATAAGAAAGCCAAATTGGATAATAGGAATGATGAAGCATGAGGACTAATCATAATTTCCATCTCTCCTAATCTAAGGTACCACATTCAAAACATTGATGACCCCGAAGAAGCTTGGGACAAGATTGAATCTATTTTTGGTAAACTCAATATTATTCGAGCACAATAGTTAGAAAATGAAATACTAACCTTGAGTCCAAGTGATTTTTCTTTCCTTGGAGACTATCTATCCAAGTTTAAAACTCTCAGAATTTTATGTGAAGAATGTAATATAAAAATGGAGGAAGAGTGTTGCATCTATCTTATTCTTTCTAAGATAGGTAGTGCATATTTTGTGTTTGTATCTACCTTTTATGCCATGAGAGAGGCTCTAGGGAAAGATTATGAAAAAACCACTCTTGAGTCCTTTTGTGCTTCTTTGATTAGAGAGGAAGATAAACTTATACAACTTGGAGTGATCAGCACTACAGGTACCTCTAATAAAGCCTCACTTGCCCAGCAAAAAGATAAACACAAGTATCCCAAGAAGCAACATCCTCGCTACAACAACAAGAAATATAAGGGTCCCAAACCCACTCAGACAGCTTATGCTCCTAATGGTGACAAAGGAGAAAAATATAAAAATAAGAAGACTAACAGACATTGCAAATTTTGTGATAAAGATGGTCATGATGAGTCCAAATGTTTCAAGAAGATGACAGATTTAGAAGCAGCGATGAAGAAGCACAACATCAGTATTGATTCTACTTCTTCTTCTTCTTCTCATGGACATGCACTTTCTGCTTCTGATTTCTCCTTTAACACAAATTCTACTTCTTCTTCTGATGAGTGGCTTATTGATTCAGGAGAATCTTATTACATGGCTAAGGATAAAGCCATATTTTCTGCTCTAAATGAATATAACACCAAGAAAATATATTTTGGTGATGATAGATCTCTTAGTGTTATAGGATCTGGAATAATTCAAGAAGATAATGGTCATTTCAATGATGTATTATGTGTTTCAAGTCTTTCTTGTAACCTTCTATCAGTATATCAAATCACTCATTCAGGTGAAGGTAAAACCATAGAGTTTTCACCTCACCAAGTTTTAATCAAGGATCTAAAATATCCTAAGCATGTTCTTGCAACTGGAATTACTGATGATATTACCAGTTTGTACAAGTTTGACAACTTTGGGTCATCAAATTTTTCATCAACTTTTTTTGCTCATAGCGATTACTTGAGCAAACTTCGGCATGAGCGGTTTGGTCATCTAAAATATCTCTCATTGCAATAACTATGTAATCAATAGATGGTGACTGGTCTTTCTCTTGTTTCATGCATAGATGGTGTTTGTGCTGGTTGTGTTCTCAAAAAACATCATCGGGATAGTTTTGACAAACGTGCCTCTTGGCATGCCTCGGGCCCTTTACAAATTGTTCAAAGTGATTTGTGTGGTCTATTTTCTTCTCCTTATTTTTCTGGGTGCAATTATTTCTTAACTTTCATTGATGATTTTTCCAGACATACTTGGTTTTACTTCTTAAAACTTAAGAGCGAAGTTTTTGACAAGTTTTTGGCCTACAAGGCTCTTGTAGAAAAGTAATATGGACATCAAATTCAAAATTTAAGAATAGATAATGGAGGCGAATATGTGAACAATAATTTTACAAGTTACTGCACTACACAGGGCATCAAAATGAAACACATTGTTCCATATACACCACAACAAAATGGTGTTGCTGAAAGAAAGAACCGCACATTAAAAGAAATGACTAATTGTATGATCCAATTTAAGGGATTAAGGATAAAGTATTGGGCGGAAGCAATCAATTGTGCAAATTACATAGTCAATTGCATTCCCAAAAAGGCTCTTAACAGTATAACACTGAAAGAATCTTGGACTAAAATTAAACCAGATGTAAGTCACTTCCATGTATACTATTTGATAGTATAACATGGGCTCACATTCTTGATGAGAAAAGGAAAGCATTGTAGCCTAAAAGTGAGAAGTGTATATTTGTTGGTTATTCTGAATATGTCAAAGGTTATAGACTTCTTCAACCACATTGTAATGAAATAATTCTTAGAAGAGATGTTAAATTTGATGAAAATCTCTTGGCCTACGAGCCTAATTTGATGGTTGTGCCTTCTTCGACGTGTGAGCCATCTTCGACATTTGTTCCTTCTTCTGTTCCTAATCTAGCTTCCTCTTCAGATGATGATAGTGAGGATGAAAATCCACCTCCACCTACTGACCTTCCTCTAGATGAGTCCTTTGAACCTGAACAAGTACCAGTTCCATCACTTCCTAGATGGGTCCATTCAACACGAGAAGCAGTTGGTGATCTTGTCAGTGATCCTTCAGATAAGTGTCAAACACATTCACAGTTAGAATGAGCCTCTTCTCTTTTGGCTCAAGTTTTAGAGACTCATGGTCCAGAGACATTTGTAGAAGCTTCAGGTCATCCAGATTGGGATACAAAAATGAATGAATAGTATCGTTCTTTAATGGCAAATGATAATTGGGATCTTGTACCTCTTCCAAAAGGAAGAAAACTTGTCAGATGTAAATGGGTCTACAGAACTAAGTATGCATCAGATGGAAGTGTTGACAGACACAAGTCTTGGTTAGTTTCCAAAGGATTCTCCCAAGTTGAAGGAATTGACTATAATGAAACCTTTTCCCCTGTAGCCAAAATGAATTCCATCCGCCTTGTTCTTGCCCTTGGTGACTCACTTAAATGGGAGGTCCATTAGATGGATGTTAAATCCACCTTCTTGCATGGCAATTTGAAAGAATAAATCTACATGGAACAACCTCATGGCTATGTCTAGAATGACTCTATCCTTTTTGTTGCCTTAAGAAATCTCTTTATGGTCTTAAGCAAGCTCCTCGAGCTTGGTATGCCAAAATGGACAACTTTCTTATTGACATTGGATTCTCTAGATGCCATTTTGATCCTAATGTTTATACCAAGAAAGTAGGAAGCCATCTCAAAATACTTTTCCTTTATGTTGATGACCTTATCCTTACTGGTAGTGACTCAAAACTTTTAAACCATGTGAAAATCAGTCTTAAGAAGAAATTTGAAATGGAAAAAATAGGTTTTTTGCACTATTTCCTTGGCCTCCAAGTTTTGCAAGCCAATGAAGGAATTTTTCTTTCCCAGTCTAAGTATGCTTGTGACCTTCTTCGTTTCTTTCACATGGATGATTGTAAACTAACCCCTTCTCCCTTCCAGTCTGGAGTCAAGCTTACTTCCACCTGTACTTCTGTTGAAGTTGATGTCACCCTGTACCGTCAGTTAATTGGTAGCCTCTTATACTTGACTCATACCCGTCCGGATATTTCCTTTGTTGTTGGTCTTGTTGCCCGGTATATGAAAACACCCCATGAAAGCCATTGGAAATCAGCTAAAAGGATACTTCTCTATGTCCTTGGTACAGTTCAGTTCGAGATACATTACATTTTAGGGGGGACTCCTTTATTGGTTGGTTTCATAGATTCAGATTGGGCTGGTGACCCTAATGATCGGAAGTCTACTACAGGTTATGTTTTCAGCCTTGGTTTAGGACTTGTCACTTGGGCCTATAAGAAACAACATGCAATTGCACTTTCTTCAGCAGAAGTAGAGTGCTGAGTAGTGGTAAATGCAAGTCAGGAAACCTTGTGGCTTTGACAGATCCTTTAAGAGTTTGGATTCAAGCAGCAGCATCCGACTAGCCTTTGGTGCGACAATCAAAGTTCCATCAAGATTTCCAAAGACACATTTCAACATCACCACATCAAGCACATTGAGCTACACATGAACTTCATTAGAAAGTTCATTCATGATCAAGTTATTGAAGTGCTCTTTTTCCCTACAAAAGATCAAGTTGCAGACATTTTCACAAAGTCTCTTACAGAAGAGAATTTTTCCAAACTTCGCTCTATGTTAGGAGTTCATGAAGCTATCATTAAGGGGGGATAGGCTCTGATGCCTCCTTCCTTCTCCTATTGTGTCAACATTGTAAATCCTTCAATCTTATCCCAAGTTGTTCTTAAGGGGGGATGTTAGGATATTTAGACACTTAGGAGTTAGTTAAGATCTACTTGGTCTAATATGTCATTAGGTAAAAGTGTGTTTCTTAGTGTGTTTCTTTAGTATGCATTTGTATTTAGGAAATCCGATGGTCACGATATGTTCCTGACATAGAGTGATCCGACGGTTCATATGCTCCTCGATCTTAACGACCATTGATCTATATCTTAACACTTGATTGGTCCATGATCTCTATTTAAATATCATGGATGGTCATTTTCTAACAATCGATTGTGATAAAACCTATTGTAAAATCTCTATGTAATATTTTTATTTTGCATTAATAAACTACTCCAAGTGGCCACATTTTCTAGGGCCGTGGATGTTTCCCCATAAGGGTTTTACCATGTGAAAACATCAGTGTGTTGATATTTGATCTGGTTATGTGAGTGGTTATTGAAGGTGTTCTTCCTCTATTGGAATACCTATGTTGTCGAACAACGATCTCCCCCTTTGGCATTGATGGCAATACTATTTTCATTTCTCCCCCTTTGACATCAAGGGAAAATGGTTGAACGAATCCCTCTAACTTTCATCAGTGTCTCCCCCTGAATTGATGCCAATAACTGCATTATTTTCTTGAGATTTTTAGATTGGAAGAGATACTACTCCTAGTATTTTCGTGAGGTATTGTTGGCAGCCAATTCACATGTTTCTACTATCTTATAAGCTTCCTACACTAGTTTTTTGCGAACCTTAATTTTCGTCGCAATTCTCAAATAAAATGAGACTTTTATTTTTTTCGCTATTTGCACACTTACCTTCGTTCTTGTTTTCACGACTGAAAGCGTGGAAAATTAGTTTTTGAAGTCACATTAAGATCGTCACTGAATTGTCGTAATCATGCTTGTCAATATTCCCATTGCATTTACATTTTACTTATCATTATACAGTTGACAAGACCTTTTGATCTGTACTCCTTTGACATTCTTTGATTGATTATGTAATTTCGTTTCATGAGTGACTGAGTTTGTGATGCATTGGTGATTGGATTTACATGTTTTTTGATCGATTCACTTGGCACATTGGTTACATAAAAAAAATCATTGGTGTTATGATTAAACCCTTGCTATGAATCATTCTATACAACACATATCACATAGTCAAACCCTTGGAATTGGTTTCGATTCATTTGTTTGGTTTCGAAACTATAACTATTGCTCGCGCGAATGTTTAATCCACTTACCATTGATTTCATTGGTCGAGCGGATGGCATAATTGTTAACCTATACAATAGTGGGTTGAATAGCTATTTGTGCCAGCAGTTGTACTGTAGATATGACTGTCGTGCATGTATGACCTAGCTCCACCACCTTCGCATGATATGTCATTAATGTTTACCCCTATCCCTGTTTCACCCTTGCTATTTTTGGGTAAGCCTGTGAGCATTCTGCTCCTGCGTATGTTGTGAGTCAAACCCTGGCTCGTTCACATCACTCACCGTGTGCTCCTCTCTATGGCACCGGTGGTGTGAGATGAGCCGAATGGTAGTCAAGCTCTGTTACTCTTTGATAACGCCTGTAAGGATTTACAAGATAATGGTTGGCTCACATTTATACAGAGGTTCGAGGGTTTCAATCTGTTGATTGCACAACAATTCGCCCTTACCTTTGATGGGTTTAGGGATAAACTAGGTGACATTCAGCTTGAGCTGAATGAAGAGTTCATAAGCTCTGCCACAGGATTGGCATCCATGGATCAACGATGGTTTAAAAACTCTAAAGTCGACGAGGTGCCATGGCCTTTGATGTTCATATCATGAAAGGTTACATCCTGTGACAAAGGTATGCCTATTTCCATGCTTAAACCGAGGTGGCATGATCTTTTGATAATGGTCAAACAATTTGTGACCTGTGAGGGTCGGTATGCATTGGTTTTTCTTTGTCACCTTCGACTGTTAATGAATTTCATAGGCTATCCATTGAACATGCCATTTTACTTCCAGTGTAGTCTTTACAAAATGGCTAAGAGGTTCAAACACGAGAAGTCTGACAACAACTTGTTTCACCATGGATTGATTAGACTTATTGTCGTTCACCATTTAAACCTCCACAACGATAATTGGTAAGCTTTTCTGTCTAGAAATGGTTTTGTTGATTCAGAGTCTGTCCAAATCGACAAGTCTATGGTCAGTGAGACTAAGGTCGGGCCACCCGTGCCTTTTCATTCCCTTCTACCCTCTCCCAAACCCTCAGTCTGCCCTGATATCGACCTACCCGACATTATAACAGACAAGGTTGAGGCTGTAAAAAAGCCTGTGAGCAAGAAAGTCAAGGGTAACCCTACTGTCGATAGAAAAGGTAAAAAGAATGCTCGATTGATATCGAGACTTGCCTGGAATAAACCTAAACCAAACACTGATCAAAAGCCCATAGTCCTCAGTGAAGACTCAGACTCTGATATCGAGTGCTTCCTGGATAATGAGTACCCTTATTCCCATGGTCTATGCTCCGAGCCACCCTATGACTTTGTTTCTAATCTACCCCCTTGCCTAAATAACAATCCTCGCTACCCAGGAATCAAGCTACCCAATGAAACCCTCGATGATATTAACAAACCCTCGACTGTCGTTTCGAAGCCCGAGCAGACAACGTGTGTCCAATATAATGTGTGGCTTGATAGCTACTATACCGACGTTCCCTTATTACAATCGAAGATCAAATCTTTAGAGAACCAAGTTACAGTGTTGTCGAGAGAAAGGGACAGGCTTCAAGCTAATGACAAGAAGCAAAAAGCCACTGGTTTGACCTTTTTTAGGAATGTCGAATCGGTGACAGCCTTCGTCAATTCCAAACTATCATGACCAAGTTGTCTGCTGATTATCCAGGTATGAATTTCAATATCAATTTCGTTTTATGAATTGCTTGAATTAATATAATGAATCGAGTTTTGGTTTTCGATTAGCTCTGTCCATTATTCGAAATGACTCTGTCATAGTTTGATTATAAAAAATGGTTATGTTGTGGATCCTGTACAGTAGGTTCATTTTACTAAAATTAAATGTACATATGATTTGGTTATGCGATTTGTTGTGCCTAGTTCAGTACAAGCAATTCATTGATTTTGATTCGGTTCGGTTTGTTTGTAAATCAATTATGTTTGATAGTTGATTTGGTATGATTTTAATTAGTTTTGTTTGCTCCTAATAAACTCAAAACGGCTCTGTTCTGTATTGAATTAGTGTTCTCGATTGGATTTTAATTATCTTTGACCCATACTAAAGATCTACTTGCTATAATCGTGGACTTGTGTTGACTCATAACGGCTGTAACAAACACAAACTATTTCGATTCATTTTGGTTTGATTGATGCATGTCTTGAGTTAGCATGATTTCCTGTTTTGAATTAGATTGATATCGAAAGTAGATTTGATACTGCATTATTGGTTTTGATTTTCAAAAAAGGATTTTGTCTCTGCTGAATTCGTATGAGAAAAATTGGCTAATAGTTCATTTTTGAAATTGATTCAAGTAATGATTTCGTTGAATATTAGTCGATTCTGTCTGCCCCTAATTGGCAATAACAAACATTGGACGAGTCCCACAGATCCTTTTATCAACCGATTAATTCCATTATGATTTCGTTTGTGATAATTTACATACCAGTTTTGATTTGATTCGCTAATAGCGTGGATCATTTGTTTATGTTTAATATAGTGCTATCAATTTGAAAAAACGATCCTGTTGATTTCATTTGGATTCGAAGTGATTTTGTTAATGGCTGGAGAAACACAAACTGTTGGTTTTGATTTCAATTTGTCCATGAAACGATTTCATTACTGTTGAGTTATCCAATACGATTCTGTATACCCGAATTGGTGATAACGAATTAAACAGAGTGTATCCATCTCTGTTATGATTTGGTTGAATACGATTTAGTTGTTTAGGTTGCATACAAGTGTCGATTTGAATGATGCTTTTAGCAATCAAATATTTTTAAATAGTTTGAATATGTTTTTTAAGATTTGAATTGATTTTTAATACGATTCTATGTTTGATTTAGACCAGCTACAAAATCGCAAGATTCTGTAGCTAGTCTTTAGAATTAAATTTTTATCAATTTTATCAACAAAATATCCTCTTAACTTGTCCATTTTTGTCCTCTTTCAGGTACATTCGAATTGCAATAATCAATTGGGCATGATGTGGCAGTCTAGGAGATATTTGTGTGATATAGTTTTTATTTTAGGTTGTTAGTTTAGTCAGACTTGGGATATTTTTCGAGATTTGTGTAAACAGTTTTGATAACTTCCACATGGATGTTTTACCTTGTGGAAGGTCTTTAAATACTTGTTATTTTTTGTAATAATATCATCATCCTCACTGTGGGAGAACCAGACTATGGATTTATGATTCAGACTGAGACGAAAGTTGATGTCTTGTAACAGCTTTCGCTTTCAATATATCAAACTTTTGTTTCAAGTTTTTTGCATATCAGTTGGAAATTAATTATTGACTACTTTAGCTATCATAATTCTTTGTATGCTGATGTGATTGGATTTATATGATCTCTGTATCTGATATATCCTATTTTTAAAGTACAACAATTACTTTGTTTCAGTTAATGAATCACATATTTCTCTTCTTCGTTAATTGAATCATTTTGTATAGATCTTTGCATACAAATTTATCTAACTATGAAGATTTATAAATCATAAGGTTGCTATAAATTTTTATGTCTTGTTTGTCTTGTAATTATATTTGAAGAGCACAATTGATTCTAGTTTACGATAAGCTCGTGGATAATCCGGTGCGGGTTTCCTCCCTCCAATCAGCCAAGACAATCATTGCATACACAGGACAAACCTGGAGCGCTACTTCAGGTCAGTTTGTTATTTAGTATTTAATAGTTAATTTGTTAGTATAGTATAAGTAGTTTAGTTAGATATATGTATAGTTTAGATTCATAGTTAGAGTTATTATTTTAGTTGCTTAGTTTAGTTAGTTTTATGTTACTTCTTTTTCATAAAATTATAAAATCAAAAAACAATAGTCTCGCTATCTTACGACAGATTGCCAATGCGTTTTTCAAGTTTTCATTCAAATCTGTAATTTGTATATGTTGTACATTTGTAAATTGATCTAACTCTGTTAGTAATAGAACATTTGATTTTATAGAATTATGTTTGTGTAGTATTAGATAGTAGATTGTATATATAGTAGTTTAGATTTGTTTATTAGTTTGTTTTAATAGTTATTTTTCATTTAGATTAGTTAGTTTAGAGTAGTTTTCTTTTTATTTTCTTAGGACTTAGATCGGATAACGGAGCCACTAAACCCATCAGGGTGGGTTATCCCAGATGGCTTGGGTTATTTAGACAACCCCGGACCGGATCCACTCTTCTAGTTGACGGACGGTCAATTTCTCCCGTCAACAAATGTAGAAGGAGGGACTAAAACTAATTAATGGCACGAGGCAGTCGTAAGACTCCTCCTCCACCTAATTGCTCACCTATAGTGACAAGAAGTCATTCGAATGATAACATTCCCCCTCAAACACCAACCACATCAACCGACGATCCACGAGTCACAGTTGAACCAATAACCCCGAATCCTACAGGTGGTGACATACAAGAGATTGTCCGTCAATCTCTCATAAGAACTCATAGTGCCTTATCCCGTTTGAGGAAACCAAACCATCTGTTGGACCAACCTTTAGATTTATCTGATATCAGGGAAAAACTCGGAGGCACTAACCTCACTGTAAACCCTACAGATCCAATCCGCACCCCTACTGCAAGAGGATCTAGAATACCTCCTTCACCACCTCCATCATCTCCTTCTTCTGGAGGAGGAGATTCTTCTGATGAAGGAAATTCACCTTCTCAGCCTTCCACACCCACTACACCAATGGCCAACCAGAAAAATCCTGCTAGACCTTGGCTCGATCAGGATTCCATATCTGTACCTGTAGCTCAGCATCCCTTGCATAAACATCCGGAGAAATGGCTCCCCAAGTTTGACCCTGACTCAAAACAGATCACTGCAGATCACATTAAAAAGTTTATGTTAGCCATAAGACTCCGCAATTTCGAGCATGAAGACGTAGTCTGTAGGTTTTTCCCCTATACTTTCGAGGGAAATGCATCTACATGGTACTTTTCCCAACAACCCCATACCATCATGTCTTGAGAAAAGTTTGAGTCATGCTTTTTGGAAAAGTTCAGAGATGGTAAGCCTCCAGAAGTCCTAGTCATGTATCTTTCTAATTTAAGAATGAACCCTAAAGAGAAAGTTAAAGACTTCAATCAAAGATTCTTAACACTTAAAAATTGAATCCCTGTGGATTCCATGCCCGCCGAGAATCTCATAATAGCATACTACACTAAAGATTTGCATCAAAGTATAGCTATTTGGGTTAAACGATCTAAGAAAGCCACATTGTTAGAAGCCTTCGAGGAGGCCAGCCAGATTGAAAATGACATACTTAGTCTTAAAGACTCTACTAACAATGAAACAGAGACTAGTTCTTCTTCCAAAAAGAAGATCGAAATCCTCCCCAGACCTACTCAAAGTAAAGCACAACCTGAAAGCTCAGATTTAGAAAACTTAACTAAAGTTGTTTAAAAACTGTCAAATCAAGTTATAGACTTGAAGAAGACGACCGAAGAAGCTTCCTTGAGAAAAGGACCTTACAAGCCCCCGTTCAGGAAACCTTTTCCGACCAACCGACCTAATCCAACCACCGAGGGCCTTAATCTAGAAAGTCTTCAATACGCCCTTCAAACAATTCTAGAAGCCCAAGATAACCTGGTGCCTCCTGAGATTCCTGAGGAGGTAGTTGAACAAGAGGATGTTCAAGAAGAAGAGTCTTCTCCAAACATTTTTGGACACTTCTCGAATAACATCATTCAAGCCAACTTCGAGATGGTTCATCTTTACAATACTAGGAGTAAGACAATAAACAAACCTTCTTCCGAAAACCCTATGACTTTACCTCCAAAGTAATTTAAACCAGTTGAGACTAAACAGAGTAATGTGAACCCCAACTTAGATTATGATGTAGTTGAAGATCTTAAAAAGTTGAGAGCTAACATTTATGTGTATGAGTTATTGAAATTTCCATTTCTACTACAAAAAATGTTACAGAATATCTCAGAGAATGACAAAAATGGTAATTCTAATGGTAACAAGGTTGTGAAGAACAAAGTTCCTCAGAAGACTTCCACTAAAAACAATCCTGATCCTCAAGATAAACGAATCCTTCCTGCAAGTAATGTAAATAATGTAGATAAAGTAACTTTAGAAACTGCGAGTAAAAAGCCACAAACTACCACCCTTAGCACTCGCAAAAATGTACCTCCATTTTTATTAACCTTCGAAATCTTTAATAGAAACGTGCACAATTGTATGGTAGACTCTGGAGCGTCATCCAATGTGATGCCATGGTTTGTATGGCAGAAGATTAACGCCGAATTTGAACCCTCCACCTTAAAAATCATACAACTTGATCGAACTATTGTTAAAGTTATAGGTGAACTAAAGAATGTGCTTATAAGATTATCGTCTAACCCCAAGGTTCATCAAGTCATTGATATATTTTTTGTGGATATTCCAAAAGTGTATGGTTTGTTTTTAAGCAGGGACTGGTCAGAGCAGATACACAGCTATTTCATGACAGATTGGTCTCACCTATGGCTTCCATAGAACGACAAGCCCAACAAGATCAAGGTAAATCGTGAATGCTACCTTAAGTTCACAGTCACAGATTTGAACGATCCCAACGAACCATTTACACCTTCTGCGGAATCACCCGAAGTACAAGGGATGGATACCTTTTTCGGTAATTTCATGGCCAAGGCTTCAGCTATCACCAATCCAGAACAACAGTCCGATATTGTAGCATATGTGCGGCCAACAGCTGCTACGCAATGGTCTCATGTACCCGATGGAAATCAAATTTGGTCTCTTTATTTTGACGGGTCAAATTCCAAAGAAGGAGCTGGAGCAGGCTGTGTTATTATCGATCCGACAGGTAACAAAACATTGATCGCATGTAGGCTAGAATTTGAATGTACTAATAACACTGCAGAATATGAGGATTTACTACAAGGTCTCAAAAAAGCTTTGGATATGAACATTCAAAACTTGACCGTCTTTGGCGACTCTAAAATAGTGGTTAGACAGGTAAGAGATTCTATCCACTGTCTGTCTCCGCATATTAAAAGCTACCAATCTGAGGTATGGAATTTAATGAATAAGTTTGTTACTTTCAATATAAATTCTATTCCTAGATTGAATAACTCTGAAGCAGATCTTTTAGCTAACGTAGCTTCTAAACTCTTTCCTGCAGAAGGCTTGTCCCCGGATGCATTCTTCGTCGAGCTGCTATTTAGGCCATCCATTCCCGATAACATCACGAATTGGAGAGTCTTCGACGACGATCAGCATATTATTAGCCTCCTTCATATGGAAGAAACGTTTCAAGATGTGGTGATAGATGAACACACTCACAACGACAATTTGCGTGATTTCACGGTAATACCAGATCCAAGAACTCTTGAATCTTCATTGGACATGGTAAACTCAATCCCTAAATATGTAGTTAGATTAGAGAATTTTTATGATCTTCAAGATAAATTTAAAAGGTCGGTCAATTGTAAAACAAATAGTTTCTCATTATCATACGAAAAAGTAAACTTAGGAACTAAGGACAATTCGCAGTGCATTAATCTAGGGGTAGGATGTTCTAAACAAGAAAAAGTTGCATTTATTAAATTGTTCAAAAAATTTAAAGATGTCTTTGCATGGACGTATGATGACCTTAAAACTTTCGACCCTAACATCATACAACATGTCATTCCTATGAAACCCCAAACCTTACCCTTCCAACAAAAATTGAGAAAAATGCACCCTAAGCTCGAATCGACCGTTCAAAAAGAATTGAATAAGCTCCTAAATGCTAAGATTATTTTCCCTGTTAGGAACACTCAATGAGTTTCTAACCTTGTCCCTGTCCGGAAGAAAAGTGGGGAAATCCGACTCTGTGTTGATTTCCGAAACCTTAATAGAGCATCTGATAAAGACAACTATCCTGTCCCACCCATGGAACAGATCCTTCAATAGGTATCTGGTTCTGAGAGTCTATCCTTTCTGGATGGTTTCTCGGGGTACAACCAAGTCCTGATGTCTCCTCCATACCAACTTAAAACTACCTTCTGCACCCCATGGGGCACCTATTCTTATCAAAAAATGCCCTTTGGATTGATTAATGTCGGTGCCACTTTCCAAAGAGCAATGGACATTTCTTTCCGAGGCCTAATAAATCAGTCTATCGTAGTTTACTTAGATGATGTTACTGTATTCTCTAAAAACAAAACCGATTATCTAGCTCATTTACGAGCCGTTCTACAACGATGTCGTAAATACGACATCTCCTTAAATCCTAAAAAAATCCATTTTTGCAGTAGAACAGGGTAAACTCTTGGGATTTATTGTTTCAAGTGAAGGGATGATTATCGACCCCTAAAGGACTCAAGTCATCGTGAAACTCCCCCCTCCTACATCCAAAAAATCTATGCAGTCTTTCTTGGGCCAGATTAACTTCGTGAGGAGATTCGTCCGCAGTTTCTCCGAAATGGTCAGGCCTTTACAGAATTTAATTAAGAAAGACACCCATTATCACTGGGGACCCCTAGAGAATCAAGCTTTTAATGCAATAAATAAGGCCATAATAGACGCTCTGTCTCTCATGAGCCCCGACTTTTCTCAAGACTTTACACTCTACACTTTTGCTTCTGATCGTTCCTATGTCGTCGTCCTAACTCAAAAGAACGTCGAAAACAACGAAGTACCCATCGCCTTTATGAGATCTTCTTTCAAAGGCACTGAACTTAATTACCCAGTGGTAGATCAGAAAGCCTACGCTTTTTTCAAAGAAGACAAGCATTTCCAGTCTTATCTTTTGAAATCAAGGCCGAAAGTTATTGTCTCTTACCTAGCCGTCAGGAACCTGTTAGTGCAGAAGGAACTAGGTGAAAAGAGGGCTAACTGGGTCACCTCCTTGCAGGAGTACGACTTAGAAATTACCCTAGCTCAAATAGTGAGAAGCCAAGGGTTATGCAAGTTAGTCATTGATTCAGCAGCAGGACAACAAGAATAAAGCGATACGTCAAACCTAGGACAACACGATCAAAATGCAATCTGCTGCACACAAAACTCTGTCAGTCCATGGTATGACGATATAAGATTTTGTCTTGAACATGGGTCAGCCCCCCATCACCTGGATCTGATGCAGGAGCATCTACAACTCAATCAAGCGAGCCAGCATGGAGCGGAGAACAGCTGGACAGCGCCAACACATATTACTTTTGAAAATACTTTGGAAAGTTGTTACGCCGCCATTTAAATGAAGGCATTCATATGAAGCGCACTTGTATTGTATTGTAGATAGGAAGGCATTTAATAGTCATAATGCTGGTAGATAGGAATTCATTGTAGATTAGACAATTTTTCTTTCGAGAGGGAAAACGGAATATAGGCACCCTCCTTTGTGTTGTTGTAACACATTCAGATTAGTAAGATATTTAGCATTAGCGTTCAGGAGCAAGAGGCCGCAAGCAGAGAACTGGTGAAGAATCCCCATGTACAGATATTGAATTAATAGGAAAGCTTTGATTCAATTCCATGGTTGTGATTATTCTCTGTGTGTTGTTGATATTATGCTGTTGCATATTTGCTTCTTGTTTTTCCTATTGTCTATATGCTGCATATGTGATTGCATGGCAGGTTCAAAACCTGAGAAAATGAGAGAATGAGTTTCAATCGTTTCTCTGTCTAAGCTAGGAGATTCCTGCATAGAGTGCAGTGGAATTTCTCCGCATAGAGTGCGTTGAGGAGGCTGGACAGTTAAACTCTCATTTTCGTTTTCCCAGAAGTTGTGTTGAGTTATTCGAACTGTGCAGGTGAAGAGTAGGTTGAATTGAAGTCTCAGAGACAAACCTGGGAAGAGGAGAATAGGAAAGCCTTGATTCAATTCCATGGATGTGTTTATCCTCTGTGTGTTGTTGGCATTATGCCTTTGCATAGTTGCTTCTTGCTACATATTTCTTTCATATGCTGTGTATGTGATTTTATGGAAGAATTGAAATCAGAGTGATTCTGAGTGGAAAGTTGGTGAAAGATCAGGAGGGAGAGTTCCTTACAAGTATTGTGGAACCGACCCAGGAGAAACCCCGAATGGGAGAAGCTTCGGAGTAAGAGGACTTGTCCAGAGGAAGAGAATCGATGACTTGAACTTCTGGGAGAGATTTAACCTTCAAGCGCAGGTAGAACCCATTTGGCATCGCATATCGGCATATCGGGGTTGGCGAGTGCAAGAGTCGCATGCACGTCGATATCACGAGTAGCGATTCCAAGTTCCGTGGGAACTATCGATTTTTCGGAATGGGACAGGTGGTACGTGATCTCGGGACATCGAGCCTCGGGAGTTGAAGAGCCAAGCGACCGGTCTCATAAGTCACGAGTTCGCGAAGAGACGAGGTAGCAATACTCGGGTATCGGCGATTTGGGCCTCGAAAGTCGAAGTGAAGTTAATCTGACTCCCGAGAAGCGAAACCGCGAGGTCGCGAGATCGTGAGTCTTGGCACCTCGACGCATCAGGTATTGGGAGTTGAAATCCCAAGTGGTTGGTAGTGCGAGAGGTGAAGTCCTGATTCCCTGAGCAGAGGAAAGAGAGGATATAGAAGAGTGAGTTGTGGGTTGCGAACTTCCGATAAGGAGGGAGAAGAGACTTAGAACTCTTCGGGCCTTTGAAAGAGTAAGAAGGTCCTGGTGAGAGCGGCTTGCTGTCGAGGGCAGGGTTGTGTCAGAGTGGTATCAGAGCGGGGAAAGGAGTTCTCTTTGTTCTGGTAGCAGAGAGAAGCAGATTCATTATGCCGCCCAGAAGAGAGAGGCAGTCACCTGATCGTGAAGACATGGATGCCCGAAGGAGGAGTAGGCCGGCAGGGAATCCAGAAATGGAATGTCAGATACGAGATCTCAGGGCGAGACTCGAAGAGATGGAGACCACCCAAAGGCGTGGAGATGGCACTGGGGAGTTCAACGATTCTGAAGTTGAAGAGGAAGCTGGACATGATGTAGAAGAGGTCTCAGCAGAAGATGCCTCAACCGAGAGGTTGATCAGAGCTATCTCCAGAATGAGCTCGAAAACTAAGATGGACATTCCCATCTATGAGGGAAGTCTAAATGCTGAGGAGCTGCTGGATTGGATCCAAGCACTCGACACCTACTTCGATTATGAGGATATCGAAGAGGACAAGAAGGAAAGGCATGCTATTACAATGCTGAAAGGACATGCAGCCTTATGGTGGGATGAATTGCAGGCTGATAGGCACTGCAAAGGAAAACAGAAGATAAAAGGCTGGGATCGGATGATCGTTAAGATGAAGGCGAAGTTCATTCCAAGAGATTACCAGATCACACTGTTCAGGTGCATGCAGAACATGAGACAGAAGTTGATGACGGTGAAAGAGTACACCGAAGAATTCTATAGGCTCAACATCAGAGCTGGTCATCGAGAGAGCGATGATGAAAAGGTGGCAAGATACCTGAATGGGTTGAGATATAACATTCAGGACGAGCTGAGCATGCTGACCATCCGCACAGTTGAGGATGCGTATCAGATGGCTTTAAAGGCCGAAGAGAAGCTGAGCCGTAAGTAGGAACAGCGAGGGCGAGGCAGGAGCCAGCCCCGAGGCAAGACGATTGCCCAAGAAAGAACTCAGAAGCCTCAAGGTAGAGTTGAGAGAGGTGGTACCTCACAGTAGAGGCAGCCACAAAATGAGCAAAGGTAGCAATATGCTGAGCCGAGGAGGCAACATACAGAGTAGGGTGGCGGATATGCTGACGTCAACGCCATTCCTCTTAACCGAGGTAGAGGAAGAGGCCATGGTGGAGTTATCACATGTTTTACATGTGGAAAAGACGGACACAAAGCCGTTGACTGTCCAGACAGACAGATGGACAGAGGAAAATCCCACATCACTGAGGCGCAGAGGTGTGATGATGAGGATGAAGACACTGGAAGTGGGAAGTCGCTGACAGTGCATAAAGTTCTCTTGAAACTTGAGAAAAAGGTGGAGAACACAGCTCAAAGATGTCGACTGTTTAGGACCACATGCAAGACCAAGGGCTGGAAGTGCAAGGTCATAGTGGACAGTGGCAGTACTGACAATCTTGTTTCAACCGAGATGGTGGAAAAGCTGGAGTTGACAACCACTAAGCACCCGAGTCCATACAAAGTGTCATGGATGCAGAAAGGACACCAAGTAAGTGTTACGAAACAATGCTTGGTTAATTTTAAAATGGGTGAATATAGGGATGAAATATTGTGTGATTTCATTCCCATGGATGTCTGTCATGTATTATTGGGTAGACCATGGCAGTTTGATAGAAATGTGGTTCATGATGGGAGGATGAACACATACACCTTGGAGAAGGATGGGAGGTCACATACATTGCTCCCCATAAAGGACAAAGAAGTGAAGCCGAAAGTAAGCAGTACGATACTTCTCATGAGTGGAAAGGAACTTCTCACAGAGTTGGAGAAGAATGAAGATCCACAGTTCTTTGTTGTCAGAAAACCGAGAATTGTCCTGACAAGCACAAGGGTGGATGACTTGCCAGAGGAGATTCAGGAACTGCTGGGAGAGTTCACTGATATCATCGTGGATGAACTACCTCATTCGTTGCCACCGATGAGGAGTGTGAGTCACCGTATTGACCTCATACCCGGAGCAAGTTTGCCGAATAAGGCAGCGTACAGGTTGACACCTCAGGAGAACGAGGAAGTAAAAAGGTAGGTACAGGATCTGCAGGATAAAGGACTGGTCAGGGAGAGTCTCAGTCCGTGTGTTGTTCCGACAGTACTGAGTCCGAAGAAGGATGGAGGCTGGAGAATGTGTATAGACTCCAGGGCGATCAATAAAATCACCATCAGGTACATATTTCCACTGCCGAGAATGGACGATCTGATGGATTTCCTGAGTGGGGCGAATTATTTTTTGAATATTGATCTCAAGAGCAGATATCATCAGATCCGGATGAGGGAAGGGGATGAATGGAAGACAACATTCAAGACAAACAAGGGTTTGTACGAATGGTTGGTCATGCCGTTTGGCTTGACAAACGCACCGAGCACATTCATGAGGCTGATGAATGAAGTCCTGAGGGAATACATCGGTAAGTTTGTGGTCGTGTACTTGGACGACATATTAATATTTAGCAAGACCAGGGCTGAACACTTGAGACATTTAGCCATTGTGATGAGAAGGCTACAGCAGGAGAAGCTGCTGATAAATTTGAAGAAGTGTTCCTTCATGCAGACAGAACTCATTTATTTGGGTTTTGTAATCTCGACGAATGAGTTGAAGATGGATCCTGAGAAGGTGAATGTGATCAGAAATTGGCCATCGCCGAGGAACGTTTTTGAGGTAAGGAGTTTTCATGGTTTGGCTAGTTTCTACAGGAAATTCATTCAGAATTTTAGTGGAATTAGTGCCGCGATGATGGACATAGTGAAGAAGCAACATAAAGTTTTTCACTGGACAGCCGAGGCTGAGAGGAGCTTCAATCTGTTGAAGCGGAAGATTTCTGAGCAGCCAATTCTGGTGCTGCCAGATTTCCAGAAGACCTTCCAGGTGAAGTGTGATGCCAGTGGGTATGCTGTTGGAGGGGTCCTGAGTCAGGATGACAGACCTGTTGCATATTACAGCGAAAAGATGGATGATGCAAAGATGAAATACTCCACGTATGATAAAGAGTTCTATGCCATCATCCAGGCATTGAAGAAGTGGAGGCATTACTTGATACCCAAAGAGTTTGTGCTATACAGTGACAACCATGCATTGCAGTTTGTAAGTCAGCAGGAGAAGCTGAATCAAAAGCATGCGAAATGGGTAGAGTACATGCAGAATTTCACGTTTGTGATCAAACACATTTCAGGGACTGCTAACAAAGTGGTTGATGCTTTGAGCAGAAAATGTTTATTACTGCAGGAGTTCAGAGTCAAGACATTGGGTTTTGATAATCTAAAGGATATGTATGCAGGTGTCGTAGATTTCAGGGAAGCATACGAGGTAGCTGAGAATTCAGTTCTCAGGGATCGGAGCCCATGGATAGATTTCATGATCCAGGAAGGATTGTTGTTTCGAGGCAATCAATTGTGCATTCCAGATTGCTCTATGAGAGAGAATTTGGTGAAGGAAAAGCACAGTGGAGGCTTAGGAGGTCATTTTGGGCATGACAAAACATTCGCCAAGTTGAGAGAATCATATTTTTGGCCGGGCATGCATGCAGATGTAAAAACATTTGTTGACAGGTGCAGGATATGTCAACACGTGAAGGGCCGAAAGCAGAACACAGGGTTCTATCAGCCGTTGCCTATACCTGAGAGGCCATGGGAGGCCATCAGTATGGATTTTGTTTTGGGTTTGTCGAGAACTCAGCGAGGAGTTGATTCCGTCTTCGTGGTGGTAGACAGGTTCTCGAAGATGGCACATTTTATACCTTGTCATAAGACCAGCGATGCGACGCACATCGCGAATTTGTTTTTTAAAGAGATTGTGCGATTGCATGGATTGCCGAGAAGCATAGTCTCGGATCACGATACGAAGTTCATAGGTCATTTTTGGAGGACGCTATGGAAGAAGTTGGGGACTGACCTGGCATTCAGTTCTGCTTACCATCCGTAGACAGATGGGCAGACGAAAGTGGTCAACATGAGTCTGGGAGATCTATTGAGAAGCTTGGTGACAGAGGACCATAGCAGCTGGGATCAGATCCTACCACAAGCAGAATTCACGTACAACGATTCGGTGAATCGGAGTACAGGTAAGAGTCCATTTCAAATTTTGTATGGGACACAGCCGAGGGGAGTGTCTGAGCTCAGGGAGCCAGAATAGGCTAAAACTAGCAGTGCGAGTGCAGAAAGATTCGCAGAGGCGATGCGGGAACTTCACGCAGAAGTGAAGTAGCGGTTGCAGAATTCCAATCAGGAATATAAGCACAGAGCCGACCAGAGGAAGAGACAACTTCAGTTCAGAGTTGGTGACATGGTTCTGGTGCACTTAAGGAAGGAATGGTTCCCAAGGGGAACATATAACAAGCTCAAGATGAAGAATATCGGACCGTGCAGAGTCCTGAGAAAGTTCGGAGAGAACGCTTATGAGCTTGAGTTGCCAGAGGGCATTGGAATATCACTGATTTTCAATGTTTCAGATTTATACCCATACAGAGCCAAGGAAGTAGACACTGGGACTGAGGAACCAGTGGTTGAGTGGCAGAAGCAATTACCAGTTTCACAGAAACTGCAGATGGAATGCATACTGGAGAAGCGAGCAGGCAGGAAGACCAGAAGAAAGCAATATTTTGAATACCTGGTAAAGTGGAAGAATCACCCAGTGGAGGATGCCAGCTGGGAAATAGAGGCCGTCATTCAGAAGCATGGTCACACCGTGTAGGAGCTCATGAGAAGGAGCCCATGAAATCTTTTGAGCTGAGGAGTATGATGCAGGAGCATCTACAACTCAATCAAGCGAGCCAACATGGAGCGGAGAACATCTGGACAGCGCCAGCACATATTACTTTTGAAAATACTTTGGAAAGTTGTTACGCCGCCATTTAAATGAAGGCATTCATATGAAGCACACTTGTATTGTATTGTAGATAGGAAGGCATTTAATAGTCATAATGCTGGTAGATAGGAATTCATTGTAGATTAGACAATTTTTCTTTCGAGAGGGAAAACAGAATATAGGCACCCTCCTTTGTGTTGTTGTAACACATTCAGATTAGTAAGATATTTAGCATTAGCATTCAGGAGCAAGAGGCCGCAAGTAGAGAACTGGTGAAGAATCCCCATGTACAGATATTGAATTAATAGGAAAGCTTTGATTCAATTCCATGGCTATGATTATTCTCTGTGTGTTGTTGCTATTATGTTGTTGCATATTTTCTTCTTGTTTTGCCTATTGTCTATATGCTGCATATGTGATTGCATGGCAGGTTCGAAACATGAGAAAATGAGAGAATGAGTTTCAATCATTTCTCTGTCTAAGCCAGGAGATTCCTGCATAGAGTGCAGTGGAATTTCTCTGCATAGAGTGCGTTGAGGAGGCTGGACAGTTAAACTCTCATTTTTGTTTTCCCAGAAGTTGTGTTGAGTTATTCGAATCATCCAGGTGAAGAGCAGGTTGAATTGAAGTCTCAGAGACAAACCTGGGAAGAGGAGAACAGGAAAGCCTTGATTCAACTCCATGGATGTGTTTATCCTCTGTGTGCTGTTGGCATTATGCCTTTGCATAGTTTCTTCTTGCTACGTATTTCTTTCATATGTTGCGTATGTGATTTTATGGAAGAATTGAAATCAGAGTGATTCTGAGTGGAAAGTTGGTGAAATCTCAGGAGGGAGAGTTCCTTTCAAGTATTGTGGAACAGACCCAGGAGAAACCCCGAATGGGAGAAGCTTCGGGGTAAGAGGACTCGTCCAGAGGAAGAGAATCAATGACTTGAACTTCTAGGAGAGATTTAACCTTCAAGCATAGGTAGAACCCATTCGGCATCGCATATCGGCATATCGGGGTTGGCGAGTGAAAGAGTCGCATGCACGTCGATATCGCGAGTAGCGATTCCCAGTTCCGTGGGAACTATCGATTTTTCGGAATGGGACAGGTGGTACGTGATCTCGGGACATCGGGCCTCGGGAGTTGAAGAGCCAAGCGACCGGTCTCATAAGTCGCGAGTTCGCGAAGAGACGAGGTAGCAATACTCGAGTATCGGCGATTCGGGCCTCGAAAGTCGAAGTGAAGTTAATCCGACTCGCGAGAAGAGAAACCGCGAGGTCGAGAGATCGTGAGTCTCGGCACCTCGGCACATCGGGTATTGGGAGTTGAAATCCCGAGTGGTTGGTAGCGCGAGAGGCGAAGTCTCGATTCCACGAGCAGAGGAAAGAGAGGATATAGAAGAGTGAGCTGTGGGTTGTGAACTTCCGATAAGGAGGGAGAAGAGACTTAGAACTCTTCGGGCCTGTGAAAGAGTAAGAAGGCCCTAGTGAGAGCGGCTTGCCGTCGAGGGCAGGGTTGTGTCAGGATCCCACTAAAAGAAGAGCGTTGAGATTAACGTCTGCCTCTTTTCATCTGGTTAATTGTATCCTTTTTTCGTCAAAATTTTGATGGCATACTGATGCATTGTATTGAGAAAGACAAAGCAGAAAAAGTCTTGCTAGAGTTGCATGTAGGAGAAGTTGGCGGTCATTTTGGTGGTGACACCACTTCTCATAAGGTTTTAAGAGTCGGTTATTACTGGCCCATGCCTTTTAGAGACGCCCATGCCTTGTGTCGTAAGTGTATCATTTGTCAAAAAGCATCAGGGCGGTTACAAAAACCATCCTTTCCTTTGCAGCCCGTTTCAGTAGACTCTCTTTTTCAACAATGGGGCCTTAACATCATAGGTCCGATCAACCCCCCATCCCCACAACAACATAATTTCATCATAACAACCAGAGATTACTTTACCCGGTGGTCTGAAGCTATTGCATTAAGAACTGTCAACACCAGTCAGGTAATTTCCTTTCTAAATTCGAATATTATTACTCGTTTTGGTATCCCTGACTGTTTAGTATTCGACAACGCTTCTTACTTTTCCTCTCTTGAGATGAGCGAGTTCTCTTTAGAAAAAGGAATCAAACTAAAGTATTATGCTAGCTATTACCCCGAGGGCAACGGATTGGCAGAATCAACAAACAAGAACTTGATTAAAATCATCAAGAGAACAGTGGCTGAAAATCACAAAAATTGGCACAATGCACTGTTGAACGCACTATGGGATGATAGGGTAACACAAAAATATGTTGTAGGTAACTCCCCCTTTTTTCTTGTTTATGGCAGAGAAGCAATTCTGCCACCTCACGTTCTTCTTCCTTCACTACAGTGGTCGCAGAAAATCCAAGAAGAAGATTGTCCCCCTTTAGAAAATCGAATTAACACTTTGATGAAGCTAGAATAGGTAAGAGCCCAAGCTAAACGTAAGTTATATCAACATCAACTATTGGTTAAAAGCTGGTTCGATTCTAACTCTGCTTCTGATAGAAATTTCGAAGTAGGTGACCTTGTCTTGAAATGGGACAAACTGCATGAGGGAAAGGGAGAGCACACGAAATTTCAAAACTTATGGCTTGGACCATTTTTAATTGCTGAGAAGTTGGGTCCTAGTTATTTCCGATTGCAAAATCTTGAGGGACAGCCTGACACTTATCCGGTAAATGGCCAAGCCCTGAAAAAATACTTTGCTTGATGACAACCCTTGTACATTATGTACATATTTTTCTTTTTGTTTGTTTTTTGTTTTGTTTTTGATTTCTCCTTTGAGTTTATCAGCTTGTGTTTTTGGAAATACACATACCTGTATACTGAGCTATTCAGACAAAGAAAACAGAAAATTCCTTCGCTGAAATAACTGCTAAGAAAATTGTATAAACATCAATTATATACTTCTGAAATTTACATCTATGATTGGCAAAAGTTTGTCGTTTGAAAGAAGTCAACTGATTCCAATCTGTAAATGAAACATCTCTAGATCTTAATAAAGGATAGTTCTAAAAAATTCTGTTGAGGTCTAAAAAAAATAAATATGTTAAGATATCATAATTTTCAGCATCACCCCGCTCAACTATAAATCTTTGAAAAACAAAACAAAATAAATAATTAATAGAGCTGTGGGAAGTGCTTGTAAACCCACCAAGATGTTGAACAAGTCTTCTGGCAGCGGGTAAATGCATGCATGGTGCCAAGACAACTTTGTCGGGGTACTGAACAGGCCCGCTGGCAGTGAAGCAATGTCGGGTATATGAAAATTTGCAAATAAGAAACCTCTTAATGTCCTTTATTCTGATCTAAAACTTCTTGGCAGGATACAGATTTTAGAGTGGGTTAAATGGAAACCCTGTTGAGGCTATGGATGCCTACTGGCAGCAGTGGCTCTGTCAACAGTATTGGATATTTTATCTTTAATATCGCAACTCGCTTGTCTTGAGACTATTATCAGCTTTCATCCTTTAAACATTGTTGGAATATTTGGTTAATGATGATGTTTACATGATTTTCTGGTTGTTATTTTTGAGTTAGAATTTTTCTCATTATCCTAATCTGAATTTGTTCTTTTGGCAGAGATAACTGCTTCTACCAGTGTGTCGCCATTGTTGGAAGCCAATTCACATGTTTCTACTATCTTATAAGCTGCCTACACCATCATTTTGCAAACCTTAATTTTCGTCGCAATTCTCATATAAAACGACACTTTTATTTTTTGCGCTATTTGCACACTTACCTTCGTTCTTGTTTTCACGACTGCAAGCGTGAAAACTTAGTTTTCGAAGTCGCATTAAGATCGTCACTGAATTGTCGTTATCATGCTTGTCGATATGCCCATTGCATTTACATTTTACTTATCATTATACAGTTGGCAAGACCTTTTGATCTGTACTCATTTGACATTCTTTGATTGATTATGTAATTTTGTTTCATGAGTGATTGAGTTTGTGATGCATTGGTGATTGGATTTACATGTTTTTTGATCGATTCACTTGGCACATTGGTTACATAAAAAAAAGCATTGGTGTTATGGTTAAACCCTTTCTATGAATCATTCTATACAACACATATCACATAGTCAAACCCTTGGTATTGGTTTCGATTCATTTGTTGGTTTTGAAACTATAACTATTGCTCACACGAATGTTCAATCCACTTACCATTGATTTCATTGGTCGAGCGAATGTCATAATTGTTAACCTATACAATAGTGGGTTGAATAGCTATTTGCGTCGGCGGTTGTACTGTAGATATGGTTGTCGTGCATGTATGAACTAGCTCCACCACCTTCGTACGATATGTCATTAATGTTTACCCCTATCCATGTTTCACCCTTTCTAGTTTCGGGTAAGCCTGTGAGCATTCTGCTCCTGCGTATGCTGTGAGTCAAACCTTGGCTCGTTCACATTGCTCACCGTGTGCTCCTCTCTATGGCACTGGTTGTGCGAGTTGAGCCGAATGGTAGTCAAGCTCTGTTACTCTTTGATAACACCCGTAAGGATTTACAAGATAATGGTTGGCTCACGTTTATACAGAGGTTCGAGGGTTTCAATATGTTGGTTGCACAACAATTCTCCCTTACCTTTGATGGGTGTAGGGATAAAGTAGGTTACATTCATCTTGAGCTGAATGAAGAGTTCATAAGATCTGCCACAGGATTGGCATCCACGGGCCAACGATGGTTTAAAAACTCTAAAGTCGACGAGGTGCCATGGCCTTTGTTGTTCGTATCACAAAAGGTTACATCCTGTGACAAATGTATGCCTATTTCCATGCTTAAACTCAGGTGGCATGATATTTTGATAATGGTCAAACAATTTGTGACCTGTGAGGGTCGGTATGGATTGGTCTTTCTTTATCACCTTCGACTGTTAATGAATTTCATAGGCTGTCCATTGAACATGCCATTTTACTTCCAGCGTAGTCTTTACAAAATGGCTAAGAGGTTCAAATGCGAGAAGTCTGAAAACAACTTGTTTCACCATGGCTTGATTAGACTTATCGTCGTTCACCATTTAAACCTCCACGACGATAATTGGCAAGATTTTTTGTCTAGAAATGGCTTTGTTGATTCAAAGTCTGTCCAAATCGACAAGTCTGTGGTTAGTGAGACTAAGGTCGGACCACCCGTGCCTTTTCATGTCCTTCTACCCTCTCCCAAACACTCGGTCTACCCTGATATTGACCTACCCAACATTATAACAGACAAGGTTGAGGCTGTAAAAAAGCCTGTGAGCAAGAAAGTCAGGGGTAACCCTACTGTCGATAGAAAAGGTAAAAATAATGCTTGATTGATATCGAGACCTGCCCGGAATAAACCTAAACCAAACGCTGATCAAAATCCCATAGTCCTCAGCGAAGACTTGGACTCTGATATCGAGCGCTTCCTAGCTAGTGAGTACCCTTATTCCCATGGTCTGTGCTCCAAGCCACCCTATGACTTTGTTTTTAATTTACCCCCTTTCCTAAAGAAAAATCCTATCTACCCAGGAATCAAGCTACCCAATGAAACCCTCGGTGATCTGAACAAACCCTCGACTATCGTTTCGAAGCCAGAGCAGACAGCATGTGTCCAATATAATGTGTGGCTTAAGCGCTACTATACTGATGTTCCCTTATTACAATCGAAGATCAAATCTTTAGAGAACCAAGTTACAGTGTTGTCGAGAGAAAGGGACAGGCTTCAAGCTAATGACAAGAAGCAGAAAACCATTGGTTCGATCATTTTTAGGAATGTCGAATCGGCAATAGCCTTCGTCAATTCCAAACTATCATGACCAAGTTGTCTTCTGATTATCTAGGTATGAACTTCAATATCAATTTCGTTTTATGAATTGCTTGAATTAATATAATGTATCGAGTTTTGGTTTTCGATTAGCTCTGTCCGTTATTCGAAATGACTCTGTCATAGTTTGATTATCAAAAACGGTTATGTTGTGGATCCTGTACAGTAGGTTCATTTTACTAAAATTAAATGTACATATGATTTGGTTATGCGATTTGTTGTGCCTAGTTTAGTACAAGAAATTCATTGATTTTGATTCGGTTCGGTTTGTTTGTAAATCAATTCTGTTTGATAGTTGATTTGGTATGATTTTAATTAGTTTCGTTTGCTCCTAATAAACTCAAAACGACTTTTTTCTGTATTGAATTAGTATTCTCAATTGGATTTTAATTATATTTGACCCATGCTAAAAATCTACTTGCTATACTCGTGGACTTGTGTTGATTCATAATGGTTGTAACAATCACAAACTGTTTCAATTCGTTTGGTTTGATTGATGCATGTCTTGAGTTAGCATGATTGCCTGTTTTGAGTTAGATTGATATCGAAAGTAGATTTGATACTGCGTTATTGGTTTTGATTTTCAAAAAACGATTTTGTCTCTGCTGAATTCGTATGAGAAAACTCGGCTAATAGTTTGTTTTCGAAATTGATTCAAGTAATGATTTCATTGAATATTAATCGATTCTGTCTACCCCCAATTGGAAATAACAAACGTTGGACGAGTCCCACAGATCCTGTTATCAACCGATTCATTCCATTATGATTTCATTTGTGATAATTTACATACCAATTTTGATTTGATTCGCTAATAGCATGGATCGTTTGTTTATGTTTAATATAGTGCTATCAATTTGAGAAAACGATCCTGTTGATTTCGTTTGGATTCAAAGTGATTTTGTTAATGGATGGATCAACATAAACTGTTGGTTTTGATTTCAATTATTCCATGAAACGATTTCATTGTTTTTGAGTTATCCAATACGATTTTGTATACCCGAATTGGTGATAACGAATTAAACAAAGTGTATCCATCTCTGTTATCATTTGGTTGAATACAATTTAGTTGTTCAAGTTGCATACAAGTGTCGATTTGAATGATGCTTTTAGCTATCAAATATTTTTAAATAGTTTGAATATGTTTTTTAAGATTCGAATTGATTTTTAATACAATTTTGTGTTTGATTTAGACCAGCTACAGAATCGCAAGATTCTGTAGCTAGTCTTTAGAATTAGATTTTTATCAATTTTATCAACAAAATATCCTCTTAACTTGTCCATTTTTGTCCTCTTTCAGGTACATTCGAATTGCAATAATCAATTGGGCATGATGTGGCAGTCTAGGATATATTTGTGTGATATAGTTTTTATTTTAGGTTGTTAGTTTAGTCAGACTTGGGATATTTTCCCAGATTTGTGTAAACAATTTTGATAACTTCCACAGGGATGTTTTACCCTGTGGAAGGTCTTTAAATACTTGTTATTTTTTGTAATAAGATCATCATCCTCACTGTGGGAGAACTAGACTATGGATTTATGATTCAGACTGAGATGAAAGTTGATGTCTTGTAGCAGCTTTCGCTTTCAATATATAAAACTTTTGTTTCACGTTTTTGCATATCAGTTGGCAATTAATTATCGACTACTTTAGCTATCATAATTCTTTGTATGTTGATGTGATTGGATTTATATGTTGTCTGTATCTAATCTCTCCTATTTTTAACGTACAACAATTACTTTGTTTCAGTTAATGAATCACAGATTTCTCTTCTTCGTTAATTGAATCATTTTGTATAGATCTTTGCATACAAATTTATCTAACTGTGAAGATTTAAAAATCATAATGTTGTTGTAAATTTTTATGTCTTGTTTGTCCTGTAATTATATTTGAAGAGCACAACTGCTTCTAGTTTACGAGAAGCTCATGGATAATCCGGTGCGGGTTTCCTCCCTCCAATCAGCTAAGACAATCATTGCATACACAGGATAAACCTGGAGCATTACTTCAGGTCAGTTTGTTATTTAGTATTTAATAGTTATTTTGTTAGTATAGTATAAGTAGTTTAGTTATATATATGTATAGTTTAGATTCGTAGTTAGAGTTATTATTTTAGTTTCTTAGTTTAGTTAGTTTTATGTTACTTCTTTTTCATAAAATTATAAAATCAAAAAACAATAGTCTCACTATCTTAGGATAGATTACCAATGAGTTTTTCAGGTTTTCATTCAAATCTGTAATTTGTAGATGTTGTACATTTGTAAATTGATCTGACTCTGTTAGTAATAGAACATTTGATTTTATAGAATTATAGTTGTGTAGTATTAGATAGTAGATTGTATATATAGTAGTTTAGATTTGTTTATTAGTTTGTTTTAATAGTTATTTTTCATTTAGATTAGTTAGTTTAGAGTAGTTTTCTTTTTATTTTCTTAGGACATAGATCGGCTAACAGAGCCGTTGAACCCATCAAGGTGGGTTATCCCAAACAACTTGGGTTATTTAGACAACCCCGGACTGGATCCACTCTTCCATTTGACCAACGGTCAATTTCGCCCGTCAATAGGTATTCAATTACATCTCTGCCTAATGTTTTTTTGAAAATGTCTGGCACCTTTTCTTGTGTTGAGACATATTCCAATTTAATGTTCTTATTTTCAGCCTAATCTCTTAGATAGTGGTATTTTATTGGAATGTGTTTTGATTTTCAGTGTTGGATAGGGTTCTTGGAGAGACTTATAGAACATGTATTATCACAGTAGATAGTAGTGGGTTCTTCAAACACTATTTTTATGTCTTGTAAGGTTTGCTTCATCCATTCCACTTGTGTGCAACTTTATTCTACAACAATATACTCAGCTTCGGTAGTAGACAAAGAAATTGAGGATTGTTTCTTTCTTATCCAAGCTACCAATGTTTCTCCCAATAAGGATTCTCCTCCACTTGTATTTTTTTTTTCATCTACACAACCTACTCAATCTGCATCTTAATAGTCCTTTAAAGTGAAGGAATCCTTTCTAGGGTACCACAAACCAAAATCTATGGTTCCTTTCAAATACCTAAATATTATTTTCACAGCTTGAACATGGCTCTCTTTTGGTGCTTCTTGGAATCTAGCTACCATCCCAACAACTTGCTTGACATCAGGTATGGAAGCTATTACATAGAGTAAACTCTCAA
>ML804666.1:0-12425 GCA_009831015.1 Picea engelmannii | reverse complement strand
TGGTTGATAAGAAGTAAATATGGATGAACTCCAAAGTGGTCCCCTTATGGTGAAAGCCCTCACGGGAAGACGCTTTGTGGAGTAAGAGAACCCATGATTAATTATGGAATAATGAGATGATGGAAAGTGAATTTGTCAGGGAACATATCCTAGATGGATATTTCTTGTCATGTCATTTCTGGTGGTATGTGGAACATCACATAATTCCTCACGGTTAGAGATTTATGGCCATGAGAAGTTGGAGACCCCAGGTTTGGGTACTGGACCCAAGTTTGTTTGATGGATAACGGTATGAGTTATGATATATTTTCAGATAATACTATTCTATATCGATAGTACATGTCATGCCATTTATGGTGGTATGTATAATGTCACATAACTCCTCACGGTTTGAGAGTTATGGCCTTATGAAGTTGGAGGACCCTGATATATCATCTAGAAGCCCCAAAAGGTCAAAGTAATCAAAGTGGTTTAAGAGATTTTAAAAGGTAAATAATAAAGTGAAGTGATGAGTGTATTATAATTCAAAGTGAATACAAAATAAATTATTTCAATAATAATTTTAATGGATAAATTAGAAGTGGACCCAACCCTAAAATAAGGAAAGTGGGGCCAAGTTACCTAGAATATGTTTTTAAGGAAGCTACTTGGAGAGTATAAATAAGAGGCAAGGCTCTCTCATTTGAATCACACTTGATAATATTGAATATCTATAGGTGTCTAAGGTTTACAAATGATATCTAGGCCGAAATGCAAGGAAGGATAAATTCTTTTGATGGTGCTTTCTAAGATATGTTATTTTCATGTCATCTCAACATTTTCGCTATAACTTTTTTTCTATAATGATTCAGATACTGACATTTCTATGCAAGTGAGAAAACATATCCAAGTATCTATGGTTCAAAATTCAGCTTGTGGGTCGTTGTATTTTGGGCGTTACACTCTGTGGAAAATAGGGTTTGTGGCCAGTCCTGAAACTAGTCAAAATCAGGTGTTTCGGGTAGAAACATCATAACTTATTCATAACAGACCCAAATTCATTGAGACAAACTTTTTTGGTTAGGGTAAATTCTTTAGTATTCTTTGTAACATTTTCAGATCATTTCATTAAATATTTTGTGTGGGGCACTCTCTACAAGGTCGCTCTCTAGAATAAGCCAGAATTCAACAAGGTATGCCATTTTTGCTATAACTCCTTTTTTGAAAGGTTCCAAGTAGTTCCACTTGGATTAATTGCATAAAACACACTGAAGAACATTTTGTATCAGTTTTAGATATTTATACATTACAGGTTCAAAGTTATGATTACTTCAAGTTAGGGTTGTTGACTAATTCAAAACTAGGCATGTGAGACTAAAAACAAGTTTGATGAAAATGCTAGTCTTTTGTTTTTAAAAGTTAAGGAATGTTTGTAGGAATGTGATCATATACACCAGGTCTATTACAGAGCTACAAATTAGATTTGGATGATGAAATTGATGAGGGATTTTTGTTGAGGTTGGTGCATGGTTGATGCACTTGTTTAAGGTACAGGTTGATTATAGGTTGGTGCATGGTTGATGCACTTGTTTATGGTACAGGTTGATTACAGGTTGGTGCATAGTTGATGCACTTATTTATGGTACAGGTCAATTACAGGTTGATTACAGGTTGAGGTACATGTTGATGCATGATTCATACTTATTGGTACAGGTTTACAAGAGTATATCTCATAGTGATAGTGTGGCAGTGGTTCCATCATTCTACTTCTACTTCAGGGTGGCAGGATGGGGCAAGGAAAGGTGGTTTTAGCCACCTTTTGGTTGTAGCTGGAGAACATTGGGGGTTGTAGCCAAAGATTTGGGGAGTTGGAGCTTCCCTCAGGTTGTAGCCTGAGAAACTAGGAGGTTGGAGCCTCCTTCCAGTTGTAGCTGGAAAACAAAGGAAGTTGGTGCTTCCAATGAATGTAATTCTTCAAGACATATAAGAAAAAGCATTCTGTGGTTTTCTCCCGATTTGGGTTTCCATGTAAAACACTGGTGTACTGTGCATGTGTGTGACTGTTTATTTATTATTGCTCATTATTGGATAATAATTCTACATTGATATAACATTTGAAGAAAAAGGATTATAATTACATTATTACTGATTCACCCCCCCTCTCAGTAATCCAACAGTCTGTTCATCCTCTTTTGAGTTCTTTCACTTGTAAATAAGAATCTATCCTTGCATACCTTGCTCTGGGTGCTTCTTTTAGCCCATAGAGTGATTTCTTTGGTTTACATACATAGTCTCCTTTGTTAGTTAATTTAAATCCTTATGGGTTCTCAATATAGACTTCCTCTTCTAATTTTCCATTGAGAAATGTTGACTTGACATCCATCTGGTATACTTTAAGTTTTTTGTACTTGGCAAAGGCTAAGAACATCCTAATTGCCTCTAATATGGCCACATGTGAAAAGGTTTCTTCAAAGTCTACCCCTTTAACCTGAGCATACCCTTTACATACTAATATGTCTTTGTCCCTAATTACTTTTCCATTCTCATTCACTTTGTTTTTATACACTCATTTAGTTCCAAAGACATTCTTATTTTTTGGTCTTGGAACTAGTTCCCAAGTTTGATTTTTTTCAATCTGGTCCAATTCTTCATTCATACCATTGACCTAATTTTCAGCTTTTCATTCCTCTTTGATTGAGTTGGGCTCAATATGTGACAAAAGTGTTATTTCTGTCTGATACAACAATTGTCTTCTTGTCTGCACTCCATTGCTTTTATTTCCAATAATCAGTTCTTTAGGATGATTCTTTTGAGTTATTATTGAGGGTGTCTTTGTGTCTCTTCTTGGGGATTATTCTCTTATCTTTTCTTATAAAGTATCTTCCTTATCTTCATGAGTATCCATATCATCCTCTTCATTTTCTTATTTATTCTCTTCTACTTCTTCTGCTTGTGTACTAACTGACTCATCATCATCTTCATCTTCATTGTCAAGTATAGTATCTTGATGTTTGATCCTTATTGTTTTTAAATCATCCACCTTGACATCTACACTCTATACAATATTATGTAATCTAAGATTATAGCATTTGTATGCTTTCCTAGTAGAAGAATATCCAAGAAATATACCTTCATCAGATCTAACATCACATTTTTCGAGATTCTCATCAATCCTTTTGATGTAACACTTACTTCCAAAGACCTTGAAGTATTTTACCGAATGAGCTTTCCCAAACCATAGTTCATTAGGAGTCTTATCACTATTAATCCTAAGCTCAAATCTATTTAATATGTATATTGTTTTGCTTACAACTTACCTCCAATATCCACCAGATAATCTTTCTTCATTGAGCATAGTCCTTGTAGCCTCCTAAACTATTCTATTCCTTCTCTCAGCAATCTCATTTTGCTGAGGTGTTCTGACAGTAGAGAATTGTCTCTTAATTCCATGAGTTTCATAGAAGAGGTCAAAATATTTTGAGGTGAACTCACCACCATTGTTTGATATAAGACATTTGATTTTTGTCTCCTTTTCATTTTCAACAAGGGTCTTAAAATATTTGAATTTGTTAAGTGCTTCTGAGTTTTCTTTGAGAAAACATACCCAACCCATTCTAGTAAAATCATCAATGAACAACATAAAGTAGGACTCTCCTTGCAAACTCTTGGTCCTTGTAGGTCCATAGAGATCAGTGTGAACAAGCTCGAAAGGTTTTGAGGTTGAGTGAACTATTTGTTTTTTAACCTTATTCTAGTTTTTTTCCCTATTTGACAATGTCTACACATAGGATTTGAGGGATTTGTGATCTTTGACAAGTTTCTTACTTCCCCAAGATTATTGAATTTCAATAAATTGTCAAAGTTAATGTGCCCCAACCTTCTATTCCATATCCAAATTTCATCTACTAAATTCATATGACACTCATTCAATTTTGTATTTAGTATATATACATTCTTGGGAGTTTTAGGAGCAGTACCAACCAATTTTCCTGAGTCCTCTCTTCTAATCTCACACTTCTGGGAATCAAACATGAAAATGTGCCCTTGATAATGTTCGACAACACATGTATTCCAACAGAGGATGAACACCTTCAGTAACCACTGACATAACCAGATCAAAGATAAACACACCAATGTTTTCATGTGGTAAAAACCCTATGGGGAAACATCCATGACCCCAGCCAACGCGGCCACTTGGAGCACGTTATTAATGCAAAAGAAAAATATTACAGAGAGATTTTACAATAGATTTTAAATAGAGATCATGGATCAATCATGTGCTAATCCACAAATCAATGGCCATTAAGATCGAGGAGAGTATGAACCGTCAGATCACTCTATGTCAAGAACATATCGTGACCGTCAGATTTCCTAACTACAAATGCATACTAATTCATACTAAAGAAACACACTAAGAAACACACTTTTACCTAACAACATATTAGACCAAGTATATCTTAACTAACTCCTAAGTGTATAAATATCCTAACAATTGTTGGCAATATGGAAATACAGGTTGGCATTGATGGCATCGATACTGATGTCAAATAGATGAGAGACACTATTGTTGGTTGGGATTGACAAATAATAGTGTGAGTGTAATAAGAGAATAGACTTGAACAAGAAAGAAGACATAGTATACGACTGCGTTGACCGATTTGTTGTTAATACAAGGGATGTATGTGGCATACAAGAAAATGAAATAAGACAAAGTAGATAACTGTGATGAAAAAGTTGTTGTTAATACAAGGGATGTATGTGGCATACAAGAACATGAAAGAAGACAAAGTAGATAACTGTGATGATAGAGTTGTTGTTAATACAGGGGATGTATGTGGCATATAAGAACATGAATTTATGCAGAGGAACAAATCAATGTTTTGAGATTACATGTGTTCAGTCAATTGCTAATTAGGTGTTTTTGGCAACAGATGATGATGGAGTGCCACTTATTTTTTGTATTCTTAAAGAGAAAAGATGTTTAATCACTGTAAGGATGCAAGATGTTCTCTCAGAACAAATTGATGTAATTTGGAGTATTCCTGCAGTTGATGCAACACCAATTATAATAACTTGGTCTCGATAAAGGATATGGGGGATCGACCACTTTGATACGCTTATCTTAACACAAGATGGTGATCCTTCCTTATATGTGGGGTGCCATTGTCTTTATCAGTATATATTTCCCCTAGGTGTTATAAAATATGTAACAATGCAAGATACATCTCCGAATCAAAGGCGCAAGGCCATAAGTGTGGAGGTGCTAGAAGAAAAAATGGAAATAGTGGGACTCTCTAATGCAATTTGAGGTTGGTTGAAATTGATAACTGCTTCTGGAAAGGTCTTGAGATTTTATTAAGTGTAGAAGCTAGAAATACACAATGAATATACATCTCAAAATCAAATATATACAAGTATAGTATCCATCTTTAAGAAGCCAACGACGCCTCATGGCTGGGGTGAGATATTCATAGCTCGATCGACAAATTCAAGATCTAAAAAAATTAGGTAGGGTGTAATGTGAGCGTACAAATTCACTACCCACAGGTATTCAACAACTCGTCAGGAAAAGACCAAAGGATCTCAAAGATTAGGCATAGAAATTCATTGATTTCAAACAAGGACTTGATTGGACTTTCAGGATGGTCGAGCATGAGGGAAAGAGACAAACTGCAAAAAGACCGACTCAGGTTGGGTAAAAATTCCCTTGGACAATAGCATGAAAGATGATTAGACTTAGGTAGGATGACATTGACATAAGTTCACGATGTAGGAGGCAACACAAACTCTCCATGTGTTTGGAAGAGTAAAAAAACAGAGGAGGACACAACTCTATGTAGCGAGAACAACATCCTAAGGTCATATTAGATCCAAAATCTTTACGAACAAACGAAAGGATGTTCTTTTTCCAAGGGATACTCATTGTGCTACCAAAAAATAATATATATTTCTTGTCCCCTCTTTTTGGGATTTTTTATTTTTTTGTCTTTTTCAATTTTTTAAAGATATTGAAAAAGAATAAAATAATGCTATGTTACAAAGGAGGAACAAGTGTCACAAGCATACTAGATCCAATCACAAGGAACACACTAATTCTTAAAGCAAGGAGATATGTGCAGGAAAAGGACACTCAGAGAAAATTCCTTCAAGGGTCAATGTGTGAGGTCACAGAGACAAAGTGCTACAAGGCTTGCGTATAAGGCATGCTTCAAAGGTTCAGTTGAAAGAAACCTAGAGCCAACATTAGGCCAAAGATGTAGAGATGCAAATGCTATTATAAATACACAATGAAACCCCCTTCCATGTATTTTTTACGAGCCCAAAGAAGGTAAGCTCGATAGTTTTTTCACATTTAGAGAGTCTGAAAAAACGTAAAAGAAGACTCCACTAGGGTACCTTTTTTGGAAATAGTCCAGTCAGTTCGAAAAAGGGGTAAACTAGCACCGAAAAAACATCTATTCAAAACCATTTTAACGAGTGTGACAAAGAGAATATCACTCGACAATCTTTTCAATTTTAAGGAGTCTAAAAAGAGCTTAACTATGGATTCACAACCTTTTTCTAGATTTAGTCTCCTTAGCCCAAAAACGTATAAAATTTACTGAGGAGAAATCTCCCAGCGAGACGAATCTCTCAAGGTGTACCTTTTTCCTCCATAATCTATAGGCGAGAAAAAGGGGTAAACTCATGCCAGTGGAAGTTATTTTGTACCAATTTAACGAGTGTGAAGGAACAAGATCACTCAGTGATGTTTTCAGTTTTGAGTCTGTAAAGAGCTTAACTATGGACTCCGTAGGGTATGTTCTTCTAGACTAATTTAACAAGTGTGAAGGGACAGGGTCACTCGACAATATTTTCAATTTTAGGGAGTCTGAAAAGAGATTAGCTATGGACTCCGTGGGGATTCCTTTTTCATAAATTTAGTCCCTTAGGCTCGAAAAAGGGTTAAACTTATACCTGAGAATACTCTTCTAGCAAACCAAAGCTCCTAGAGTATACCTTTGTTCATAAAATTGACCATCGAGACCAAAAAAGGGGTAAACTACTACTAGATAGACGTGCCTTCAAGTTTTAGTTTGGATAGTGTGAAGGACAACAAGATTGCTTGACAATATTTTCATGTTTAGAGAGTCTGAAAAGGGCTTAAAGAAGACTCCAAGAGGTAACTTTTATCAGTTAATCCTGATGAGATCACTTGTACCAAGAGGGGGAAGCAAGGGATCCCATGCCCCCATTGGATAAACGAACAAATCAATTTTCGAGAACATGTCCCGAGAAGGAAAACATAAGTGAACAAATTCCTTCTCAGGAGCAATTGAACATCAAGGATAAAACGCCCCATAATTAACCCATGGCGGGGTAGAGTCTACATGAACACTAGGAACATATGAAGGGGCAGCCTAAACTAATGCCAAATTAGGATGGTGATTATCGGATGCTAGTTGGTCAATAGTGACAATGCTTCCATTATGATGGAAATGCATCACTCAGAAGAGTGTAGACACCACAACGTTCATAGCATATACATAATCACGCCCGAGAAGAATATTGAAATCTAACATGCCTTGCACCACTATAACATCAACAAGGACAATATTCCTACCTAAAGAGATAGGCAACCGAGGATCTATTGGCACAGGGGTAGACCCAGGGTTCAACGCTACAACAACGCACCAACAAAACCCTGACTACCAGCCCTTTTGGAAACACCTGTGAAGTAGATGAAGTCTCACCCGAGGTAGAGGAAGGGGTGGTTGTAGGACGCAGGTGTCTGCAACCTTAGTTGGGACACAGATCTGTGATTATAATACTCAATAGAGCACTTAGCACCGTCATTTTGTTACTATTTAACCAATATCTACTTTGCGGATAAAATAGAGCATCACAACATTCACCTAGATCTGTATATAAGCACTTAGCATAAGGGATTAGATTAGATCTAGCAGATTCAAGCACTAAGAAAGTTCAAAGGAGTCAGATATAGCATCCAGATTTATCATAAGCACAAAGCATAAACATATCTATCTATCTATACCAAATCACTTAGAAAATAACACATAAACGCATCAGGACATCACACAGAGCATAATAACACAGTATTTACGTGGTTCACCCCCACCCTGGGGATACGTCCAACAACTCTTCTTCTTTATTATCTTCAATTAGTCATCTACATGCACAGAGCCACAAAACCCTTACTCCACATAGGAGAGGAGATCTGTGCAGCTCGCTAGATCCTCCTTCTATGCACTACAACACAAAGCCTTCACGGTCTCTTACAATGACTTTCACTTAGCTCTGCAAGTTTCATACAATATTCACAAAGCCTTACAATTCTTGATCACACAGATCCAACTCTTAGCACTTAGCCAACTTGCACAACTCTTTCTCACTATTCAACTACTTCTTACATTTCCTAGCCTTCTATTTATACATATAAAATAGGCCTAAACATGGGTAAACCCATGGGCCAACATCCCATTCTTGTTACATATTCCCAAATCCCAAAAAAGGACCCAAAAAGAGGCCAAGATCCCATGATCTCTACTTCATCCTGCACTTTGTCTTTGATAGGCTGTCAAAGTCCCAAAATAGTTCAAACTTGACCAAGGATCTCCCAAAACTTGGTCAAGGGACAACATTCCCCCAACACTCACCTGTGACTCATCCCGAGTCACTCTGGTTTGACTAGTTCTACTTCGAACGCCTCGCGCTTGGCATGAGCTGCTTCGACTTGCTATTGTGCCACAATCTCTTATTCCACGAACTCCTAGATGACTACATTGTTGATCGATCCCTCTAGACATTGTTCAGTTGTAGTGACAACCTGCTCTAGTTATTCTCCTTAGCCTTCTACTTCTGTAAAAATTTGATAGGCCTCATCTTGCACATATTGGAGTTTCTAAGTTACCTCCATAAATCTGTTCTAGAGAGTATGGATTTTCTTCTATGCAGTGGGTTTCTCTTGGGAGCGCTTCATTCTTTCCATAGCTAACAGGGACTTCAGTTGTGCCTGTATATTTTTGTCTTGATACTTCACCTCTTGGAGTTGCGACTCCAGTGCCTTCAATTCTGGCTTCTCCATGAGTTGTTCATAGGTCTGGGCACTTTGATCAGTGAGGTTCTTACATTCCAAGGTAAGAACCTTGAGCCTTTTAGCTGCACTCCTAGCGGTTGCTTCCCTTTGGTCTCTTACATCTTGTGGGGTCTCGGGTACTACATGTAGTTCCAAGTCTGTGATGCATTGTTGTAGCTGTTGGATCACTTCTCCAAGTTGCACTACTTGTTGTGGAACTCAATCTTCGGCCTTTACTTCTATGACTGTCATAGAGAGAAGTAATCTGTTGACCATTGCCTTTACTTAGAGTTTCTCCACGAGAAACTGTTCCTTTTCTTGTTGTATTTGTGCTTTTTCTACATCAAACTTCACTTGGACAGCAAGATTTCCTCGTTCTGTAGCACTGCGCTGCTCTACTAGTACCCCTTGTACTTGTTTCAAATCCTGGGTGGATTGCACTATCTCTTCTTGTCCTCGTTGAAGGAAATCTTCGACTGTATCGGCTAAGAGGTGGAGTTGATCTAGTTCATCTCCTAATTCTGGCTCTCCCGGTGCAGTGGAGACTACATGGATAGACTATAGGGCATGTTGTACCCCTCAGAGTTTAGTCTCAATTTGATCATACATAACCTCTTACTTTGCATCTTGTTTCTCTGCTATTTCCAGTGAAGCATCTTGCAGGGATTCTATGAGGAAATTGAATTCATCAGAGGTGAGGACGGTCTGCATCTTGGTCATGGTGGCCTTCACTTTCTTTTGGGAGGAAGGTTTAAAAGGTGAACCTTTTCTCTTCTTCAGGGGATAAACATCATCTCCTTGCTTCTATTCGACTTCTTTGTCACCTAAATATTTTCCATCACCTCCTTTCCATGGTGAGATGGAGGCAGTCTTCACAGATGCATTGTCTAATTCTTGGACCTCTTCAGCTTTCTTTGCTTTGCTAGGTCCGGGTGTATCCTGCGCAGGTTTTGGGCTATCGATGTCAGATAAATCCATAGAGTCTGCTGGAGCAAGGAGGTCCACCGACCAGTCCTTGGTGATCTCCTCCAAGTCCTCCTCCATCATCTTGTAGTAAGACTGAAGTTGTTGCTTGTGTTCATCAACGCATGTTGTGATGTAAGTAAAATGTTGATCTGCATTGAACTTCATTAGAGGCCTGGACCGGTTTAGAGTGTTCGGATTCATGCGAGGCTCGGACTGTATCGCTACCTTCAACTGATTTTAGTAGTTATGAAAAACAACATTTGACTTCCACTGTTTATTCATGTCACTTGAGTACCAAAATGTACTCAACTTCACGATCAGTGGCTCAAAAGGATTGATGTCCAGGAAGGTCGTACCTTCCAGCATCTCCCAGGAAATAAAGGCTATAAGGATCAGGAGCCAGCTGAAATGAAATCCATATCCTTGATATTGTGCTTCTCTGCAGTCGATTTCCAACTAGTTCACCAGGTACTTCACCCAGTTCAGCTGAAGGCCTTCCACGCACTTTCCTGTAAAGTCGACTACAAAACCGGTGACTTGGGTAGGGCAGTTCTTTCATACTAACTTTCCTGCAATCAACTGATAGGTGAGGCACACTATGCCACTTTGGATAGAAGCTACTTTGTAACCTCACGTTCCCTTCTCGACATCGCCATAAGTGTCCTTGATCCGCTATGCTAGAGCGCGATCCATGGATTTTCCATGGTAAAAATCCTGTGGATCAGGTCCTTCCATACTCAACCCTGTGATTCGATTAATCAGTGTCAGATCAACTATTATATGATGGTTTAGACACAAATAGACTCCATGGTAACAAGATAGTAATAACTTAACACATGCATTCACCTCCTGGTGTCCTCCGAAGTGAGGAATCTTCATGATGTTCAATAGGGTGGAATGCGCGAGGTTCATATTCCATGACTGTGGGATTATCTTCAAATTATTCCCCTTATTCTAGGTCAGGTACTTATGTGGGGCGAGCATGTTGTAAACTTTGTGATCTCTGAGGTTGAAGTCGCTAAACTTCAACGCCACAATCTTATCTCGGTCTACTCGAACTACGCGTATCCCCTTTGGGAGGTACGATGTGACCAAGGTGTATTTGAAATCTCTGGGCACGTTGTCTCGATTTACTGTGCCGCTCAGGGGTGGAATATAGGAGGGTAATATGGTCGGGATCAATTTAGCACTCACTAGATCATCCCTGTTCTTGGTTTGCTTTTCATCAGATGGTCAGGATGGTCCGACTCCAGGAGTAGTGGATGGAGAGGCTGGAAGTCTTCTCATCAACGATGCTTGTACACTTGTAGACATCAACATGACTCTCTCAGTAATGAGGTCGATCAAAAATTCTTCAACAATTTTCTTGGCAGTGCTCAACTCATCCGACATACACACTCGAGGTTAACAATCTCGGCTTTGGAGGGTTACTTAGACATTGGAATAGGATAGACAACAAGAGTAAAATGACCACTATATAAAATCAACTTAGTCTGCGGGCCCAAAATCTCAGTTGGAAAAAGTGTTCTCGGTGCATGGCACAATGAGATAAATAGGTAACTTGACAACGGGTCACTTGCAACGGGTATGAATCCTTCATTAAGTCTATTATGTCCATTATGGTGCATTCCCAATGGTCGTATGGTGAGTTGTCTGCCCATAAATGTATTTCTACCCGTTCAAAGAATTGGTTTAACAATTATAATCTCCCCAATGGCTATGTTTCTTTGCCATGGCGAAGTGCCACGTGTCACTGTTCTGATATCCCGACGAAGCTCCAATTTTTAAAATTTCCCATATGTGAAGTTTCCTCTGGATCCTTCTGCAACTTGTCGATCTTAGCTCGCTTCTTTCTTAGCTTTCTAGCCTTCTTCCTAGTGAGCTTCATCTCGGTATTCCTATTTCCATTATGATTCTTATCTTCTTTTGACATAATGACTTCGCGTTGTTGAGATCCTTTCCTAAGATTTGCGGGTGACCCTTCTTCTTTATCTAGAATAGGTACTTCAATATTTAGTGGTTCTTCTAGTGTTCTTGAAGCTTTGACATCTGGGTATCTAGTGTTAAATAGTTGCGATATGTTCTTATGTTCTTCAATCAAGTGTGTGATCCTTCTAGTCATGAATTCTTTTAACTCTTGCTTCTTCTGCTCTAAAACTTCCTCTTCTTATTGCCTTCTGACCTGATATCTTTCAATCCAAGGTTTTCTAGTAGCATGGTAAATGGGGCATTGTTCTCAATAAATTCAATAATCTCAAAATCTTCCTCTGTCGAAGTTGCATTGGCATTCATAGGTATCCGGGTGAGCTTTCCACATAGGTTTATCAACTTTCCTCTGAATATTCCTATTCCTCCTAATGAAGGAATCATAGCAGGCCTCCCTATAGCTTCCCAAGTTCTCTCT
>ML804665.1:137284-153961 GCA_009831015.1 Picea engelmannii | reverse complement strand
AAGGAACTTTCTAGGGTATACTTGGTCTCTGAATGGGGATAGTTGAAATTATTAGGCTTTGAACATTAAGTATGAAGCTCTTTACCCTGGATATGGTTAGGGGAACAAGACCAATATTTTGGTTGTAAAGGAAGATTATAGGATTTTGAGGCTAAGAATGATACCTTGAACCACCAAAAATGATCTCTCGAGGGAATCCTTTACCTCTAACTAGGTATATTAAATACCATTAGCATTTGTGAGCACTAAGTATGGGTATCGGGGCCTTGGATATGGGCAAGGGAGGAAATATGAACCTTAAACCCTAAAGGAAGCTTCTATACATCCAAGCATTAGAAGGATTCCTTGAACAATGACACATGGCATCCTAAGGGTGTCCTAGACTATAGTTGGGGATGCCAGTGCTTCTAGGTGGTTTTGAGTAGTAGGTATGTGTCCTAAGGTCCTCGAAATTATCTAGGGAATAAGGCCATGTCTTAGGTCCTAAAGACATATTTGAGGAATCTAGAGCTGTGAACAATACCTTGAATAACCACACATCACCTCTGGAGGGTATCTTTGGCCTCTAAGAAAGGATTCTAGTTCCCTCACAATATTTTAAACATTACATATGGATATCAAAGCCTTAATATGGTCGAGGGGGTAAACCCAAGACTTAGCGAAAACAAAAAACGTCTAGGAATCGAGGGCCAAAAATGACACCTCAAACTGGCACATTTGACCTCTCAAGGGTTTAGGTAGCTTTTAGGGCTCAAGCATGGCTCAAGGGTCATAAATGACATCTTAAACCACCATATATGATCTCTCAAGGGGATATTTGGCCTTCAAGTGGGATTATGGGAATCATTAGGAGATTCTGAGAACTAGGTATGGGTCTTGGCTCCTTGGACATGATCAAGAGAGGAAATATAGGCCTTAGGTACTAAAAGAATCATCTATGCATCTAGGGTTGACAAAGACATGCTGAACCACCGCAAAGGACATTTCTAGGGTATCCTTGGTCTTAGAATGGGGATATTCAATATTATGATGTTTTGAATATTAAGTATGATTCTTTGGACCCTAGATATGATCAAGGGATCAAACCCAATATTTGGACCCTAAAGGAAGATTCTAGGATTTTGGGGAAAAAAATGACACCTTGAACCACTATAAATGACCTCTCAAGAGAATCCTTGCCTCTAACTAGGTATGTAGGTACCGTTAGCATTTTTATCACTCGGTATGGGTCTTAGGGCCCTGGGCATTGTAACATGAATATGCACATGCTTTAGAATGTGTGCACACTTTTTCTTAGTGTTTTTCTAGCAACAACTCCTCCCCATGATTTTTCTTCTATTCTTTTCAATTTCTTATAAATCATGGGTGCCCCCTTTTATTTATTTCAACTTTTCAAGGTCATTTTTATTAATTCTAGGTCATTCAGTCTTGTATGTTTTCCTCAAGTCACCATCCCATGCTCGTTTTATCCCTAAAACAAACCAAAACTGATTTTTCTTTGACTTTAGATATTCATCTGGTGCTGATACAGCATGCCGATGTTGAAATGTTTTCTAAGCACTAACTTGTCAGTGATGAAATGTCTTTTGGGTGTTGATACAATGGTGATGAGATCTTTTTTTCACCGAAATAGTCATTGATGAAATCTTTTCAGGTCACCAATACAATGACAACTTAATCGTTGATGGAATATTTTTGGTCGCCAATAAAATCGTTGATGGAATATTTTTGGTTTGTCGATACAACAACAAATTAATCTCTTTTGGATGTCGATACATCAACGGTGAGATATATTTTGGACAATGATAAATCGACATAAAAATGTGTTTCAAATGCTGATATGTCAACAAACAAATTTCAATCGGGCGCTGATACATAGACAACCAAACGTATTTTGTGTGTCGATATGTTGGTGGTGAAATGTCTTCCGAGCACGACTACATCGACGATGAGATATTTTTCAATCCCCAATATAGAGGCAATAAAAAATCTTTCCCTCACCATTACAATAGTGATGAAATATGTTTCCCTTTCCAATACAATGGTGATCAAATGTCTTTCCCTCACTGGTATATGGACCCCATGCATTTATACTCACATGCATGAAATGAGATGGAATATTTAAAGCACCTTTACGATTGTCCTATTCTCATTTTTCACACCCAAAACATTATTTAAACCTTTCAAAAACTCGTTCTATAGATATTTCAACACCGTTGCAACATCAAGGTTCCAGGTTTGCTCAAGATAGGTTGATAGCGCATGATGTACCATGTTTCCATCCCCACACGACCAATTTTGTAGCTACCCATTTGTGAATAAATAGGTATGTTATATCGTACCTACATTTGTGTATTTTCATGCACTCTGCGTTTTAAAAAAAATGTTGAAAATTAATAACCAATGACATGGAAGTAGGATAGAACCATAGGGGACCACATAGATAGACTAAACCTATAGGGGACCACACAGATAAACTAAACCTCATCCCTTAAATCTGTTCCCTATTTCTTTTCCTATTGCGCATGAATGAGCTTCTTTCTTTCCTATATACACACATAAATGGACTGGGTTTTGTAATACCTAAGGTTGACCCCAATTGTAATTGAGCATATAGGTTGGTGAGCCATATTACTTTGAGGCCAGAGTGCCTGTGTACTAAATAGGATGGTGAGCCATATGCTAAAAGGAATTTAAGACTATCCCACGTATTATGTAATCATAATTGTATAATAATAAAATCACACCACTGCATGCATACCAACCCGCAAAAGAGTAAGGGGATAAACTCCACTAGAAAAAGGGGAAAAGGGGATAAGAGTCTTAGATTAATAGGCTAAGACTAAGGATATTAGGGAAAGAGAATATTTTTAATAATGATTTCTAAAATTTAACTTGGGGATGCATATGCATTATGCTATCCTAAGTCCCTATGGAAGAAGAACGAATCACCAAGTGGTTGCAAAGGGAGATCATAAAGTGACAAGTGTCAATTTATGCACATGCAAATATAATGGGAGAATTGAGTGTAGTTTCCCATATGAAATTTCATTTTCTCACCATCGTGGAGGATAATCATCTCCTCTGCTACCATCTATACTTGTTTCCATCACCATAACCATAGGGGAAAATATGGGAAGTGTTTTTTGGTGAATTGGAACTGAAGAGGCGGGTTGTCATGCTTGTATGTTGTAGAAGAGGTGACTTATTAGGCCCGTAAGCATTCTTTCCATGTGAGAGAATCGTTGGGAATTGAATTCCCAAAGTGCTAATTGCAGCTACATGGCTTGGAGACTTCATGTCCGGTTGTTTCTAAACCAAGAAAGGAAGTGGGGCATCCGATGGGGAACACTTCCTGGGTGGAACAAGAACCTAGGGAATTAAAGATTATAGCTGGCTGGAGATGGAACTTAAATCTATCCATTATTGTTGTTAGCAGACTCATTCTGGGATAGGAGTCCATTTTTTCCCAAGTGGAGTTTAATCCCAACTCAGGGGTGACCCGTTATCAGTTTGTGGGAAGCAGAGTCTATGGCTGGGCGAAGGTTTGCATGCAGTCGGTGGCTATTTATATCATATAAGTAGCTCACCATGTATTGTCTAAATTATTGTATGAATAACTATGTATTCTTGTGAATGAATATTTACTATGCTATTATATTTAGTATGTTGTTGTTAATATTGAACATAGACTATAATTAAATGTTCTCTTTCATGGGTTTATATTATTTAAATTGTCCTAGAGCATTTGCTCCTAGATTTGCACAGGAGTTGGTAATTATACTTTTAGTCCTCAGTAATGGATTTTGATATTATACTTCTATATATCTGTGGTAGGGAATGCCTAGGACTGTGTAATTAGTGCATGAGAAAAATTATGTAATTAATGTGTGCTTCTGTTCTTATATCACTTGTATATATAAAATATTTATATATGTATATATTGTTAATGATCTTCCTATATTAGAGCCACATATTCATATATTGGACCTACACAGGATGAATGTAAAGTGTAGAGGTGAAATTGTTAGTAGGTCTGCATTCTATTTGAAAAAATGGTTAAACAAAGTTTATCTCTATGGATTATGGAAGCTACAAAGTAACACAAGAATGGAGGTATATTAGTTGATGGAAGCAGATTTATAGAATTTCTGGAAGGATTGATAGCTTTAGAAATCTCCTGGAATAAATTGTGGAGCTGCTAAGTCCAGGACCGTACTAAATAATACAGAACATCATGTTTACCCTGGAAAATTCTCAACCATTGATCTTGACACAACTAATCGTGACTGTTGATCGAGATCCTCATGTATGTGGACTTGTTGAGGATCGAGGTCTTTTATTGACCATTGGATCTAAAAGAGGGTGGATCTAGCTAATTGTAACCATTAATCTTGGCACAATGAGTCAATATTGGTCGTTGATCGAAGTCTCATACGCTTGAGAGATTACTAGGAATCCTAGTTATTGTTGACCATTGGATTCCTTGGAGATGGATCAGAAGATCCTGTCCATTGGTGAGAACTCCTCATGTTCGAGAGCTTGTTGATGATCAATTCCTTGATGATTGTTGGATCAATTAGGTTGGGTGTATATCAAACTGAGCCATTGATCGTAGTAGATTCTTCAGAGTAGCATTGGACATGGTACTCTGATGGAAAGGCTCTAAGGAGGAATATCCACTGTTGGATGCACCGAAGAATACTCTGAAGAGATCGTGACCATTGGTTTTTGGGGTATTAATGGATCGATGTTCCTATTAGTGTGGCATGTCAAAGAAAACATATTCCGACGAAGGTACTCTAAAAGGAGATCCAGACAGTCGATCCAACGATTCAATATTTAATCTCAACTATCCACTCTATAGCATCGAGTAACATCATAGGTAGTGGATGAAACTATGGTAGCTGTCAGATCATCTAGAGAGAATTCTCAGCTGTAGATATTGTGTTAAGTGAAAGAGGTCGTAACCCCATGGTAAAATCAATTAGCATTCTCATAATCATGGGATTAGTATTAATTGATTCCCTCGTAATCCCCAACACCAAGAGATTTCTAATTTAACAACATAGGTAAGGTTCAACATCTAGTGCCTGATGGTGACGTGATAAGCAAAACATGGTCTACATGTCACAATGAAGGAAGTCCATGTGTCACCCCATGGTTGTGCCACGTGTCACATGGTTTTGGATTAATTATATGGGGATCAATGGGGAAAAGTAATTTGATGTGTCGAGTAGTACAAGTGCCATCTTTCATGCCACATGTCATTCCACCTGTCTCACCATGTGTCATACCACGTGGCAATAAATGATTCGTTGACGAGTTATATGTGGGTCTGACCAAGGAGGGTTACCCTTAGGGTAACTTCGTTGGATCCCGATTGTTAAATCTCTGAAGGATAATCCACCATTGATTTGAGTCAAGGGAGTCAATAGGCCCCGGAATACCAGGGAGTCTTGTTACTAGGATACATTGGGTAGTTCGATACATGGTGTCTCGATAGCCAAGTGTCACACTATAACTAAATACAAGTGTCAATTCCCTATTGGAATAACCTTGGACTTGATGATGAAATTTGTTTCCATGATATTTCATGTGGAGGGCCACGTGTTGAAGTAGGCCCCACGTAAGATTAAAAATCTTTAACAAGTGTGAAGAACTAGGGCCATTGGATCTAAAGAGGAAACGGTCTCCATCGTCGATCTCAGTCAAGATGGGTCAATTGGATCCCAGGCTATCAGAGAAATTGGATGCGTGGAGAAGTTGGAAATCCCAGTATCCGACATCCGGTGGCTATGTGACATGACCTCAACGAACAATGGCTGGGATGCACGATAGTCATCATTCTGTCGTGGATTTTTTTGGTGCAAGGATGATGAGAAGGGAGGATTCATGCCATTAAAGGTTGCACATATTAAAGAGTCTGATGTATCAAGAGTCGTGGATCATCAAATCGCTAGGACCATTCGATCTGTCAGAATGGATGATGTCAGACCCAACCATCGGGGTGTGAAAACTATATTGACATGGAAGTATTTTGAAGGGAGGCTTTCGATAGAAATTGAAAACACAATAAGGAAGTACGATAAGGAGTGAATATAAGGAGTGATGTGGTATATGCCACGTCGGGAGGGCATGTGTGACTAGGAATCCACATGGATGCCACATGGCATGGAAGTTAAATTAAAGGTGGAAGACCCAAGAACTTTGGAGGTTTTTAAATTTCAATCCAGAGCTTGGTTTTGAGTGTGATTACAATATTTGGGAAGCTCCCAACTTGTGATGTCTATTTAGAGAGATGAAGTAGTTGGAAAAAGAAAAAATATTTATCACCCCATCTTGTAGAAGGTACATAAGGAGTGGGGTGTGTTACAAAGTGGTATCATAGATCCAGTTTCAAAACTGAGCCTACATGGGCCAATTAAAAGAGAATATAACCCATCTTGTTTTGAATTTTCTATCAAAAGAAGAACTATGTTGTCACTTGGTGGAATAGTAAACACTCCTACATGAGTGGGATTATGTTGATAAGAATTAATGATTGAATCTGAATGTGAAATGGAAGAATTATGTTAAGGACTACTTAAGTTCAGAGAATGAATGAAATAGTTGTTGGACCCATGACAAATATGATTGTTGTTAAAAAGGAGTATAATCCATGTGTGCATAACTACTCTCGTTAAGAGGACTGGTAGATAAAAGTTCTTAATGTACAAGTGGTTTTGTAATATATATGGTAATGAATAATCGTATTTAAACATGCAAATATTTTTATTGTAAACTATGATTGATTGCAAGGCATGGTCTACTGATGAATCATTTTGGTCATTCATGCTAGGTATCAGTAGGAGAGTAAAAGCATGATTGAAAATATGATAATGCCTTGTGTGTAGCTCTAAGAGGAGGAGATACTATAACTAAGGAGGATTGAATTCTGTCTAGAAAGGAAAGTACTAGAGCTTTTCCAGTTGACCAATGGGTCAATTTGACATCAAAAGGTAGATGGTAGCCATACACATATGGTTAGGTATGCTTATGTAGAAATGAAAGGGTAATCTTAAGAAAGGATTCCCTTGGTAAACGGGTCAGTTGACCAAGGATGATATGAAGCAAGAAAGGAAGTTGAACTTGGAAATTTTATTTCCATAGGTAATATTGAAAATTCCCAGATTGTGTTTCTAGATTGGGAATAATTTTATAGCAGTTGGACGGGAATGATTTCTTGTTGGATATTTCTCTAAAGAAGGAAACATAAGTATGATTATTCTTGAGAAGCTGGTCATGTGGATGATTGTAATATCTCTTCAAAGAAGACTGATACAAAGCAACTCAGATTCATGTCCATTGTAGTCTTTACATTGCTACATTGAAAAAAAAACATACTAATTGAACAAGAGGATGAAGCCTTATGTGCCACAGTTGAGGAAGATGATGTACAATCTTCCAAAATGTATACCAACAGTAATAGTAAATCAAACACAATGCATGTGATTAATGTCCATCCATATCAATTATGAACAATATACAATGTGTATGCATATTTAGTTGCTTTCATGTTCGATGTACACATGTTTGGATCAAAAAAAGTTGGACAAGTGACATGGGCATGAATAGTAAATCATCGCAAACATCAACACAAGGACAAGGCCAAAGGTAAAGATTCATAGATTATTCTCTTGCTATTTTTAGGAAACAAATATCCTCAGTTATTTATTCAACTATGCCATGGTAGATATGTTTATTTCATTTACAACACAAGTTTTTTAGTTCTATCAATGAGTACACGTGAAACACCCAACATAGTGCAAGGTCTAGAGACTAAGAGGTATGGTTACAAAACTCTAACCTGCATACTTTATCCAAATTGTGCATCTACTTGTACATTGATGCAAAAAAAAAAGATATATATATAGACTATCATTCACATTGCTTTTCTTGTTCAAAAAAGATGTCACCGAGTCTAAACTTATACAACCCAATATACTATCAATAGAAGGCTTGAATAGTCATCGAAATGAACAACTGTTCATCGGAGACATAATGGTCGTATATAGCGCCTACTTAGACAAGACAAACAAAAGTAGATGCATTATGTCTGCATACATGACAGACAACAAAACCATGATGACAATTACACTGACTATCCTGACACAACTTGTCCAGAAACATGCAGAGAAGATCTTGCCAGGTAATGGGATATCCATTACAAATTTCAATATATTACCGAAAATAGTATATGACCATGGTGATTGTGATTGAACTATATTTCTCAATGAAACAAGTGTTGTTGAAAAAGTTGTCGCGGTTTTCTCAAAATATCATTTTGTATCGGACACAACAATCAGACAATTTGCATAGAACAACAACATTTACCCAATTGGAACCATTGGTGCAGCTATCACATTTGAAAGAAAATTTGGCTCGCAACATATTCTCCATTTAAAATATGGAAACTCGGACAATGACAAGGAAATGGTATTGTTTTCCATACCCTTTTTTTGTGTCCTTTTCTTTGACATGCTCATATATCTTAGAAATATTACATAACTATTAAACCGTTCCATGGTGCAGCTACAATTGTTCGTCAGCTATGCATATTTGTTTTCCTCAATGGAACAACGATTGCATAAAGGGAATTTTCCAATTATGTTGTTCAAAAATATAGCGAAGAAAAGAGATGTTAAAGACAAGATATTTTTCACAACCCAAGCAACATTTGTGACAAAATTGCAAACATACATAGTACAAGATCTCAACAAACTAACTAGCTCCATAACTGTTGTACGTATACATATACACCTCCAACAACAATTTACACAAAAACAAATGCCTTCAACATCTTTTTGCATCTTTTATGTTGTACACATATATATTATATTTTTCAATATATTAACTACAATGTTGATGTGTGCAGGTTGAGGGTGTTCTGGTTGCAGCAAATTCTTACTCAACCCCCTTCGAGCTTGTATGTGCCAATTGCAATTGCCCTGCTTCCAATGATGGCACAATTGATTGTCTACAATGCGGTGCAAAATGCCCTTACATATATAGTCATTGCGTAGACGTTGTCATCTGAACCCTCAACAACACAATTTTACATTGTACAGTTAGACAACCTGTATTACAAGGTGTGCTTCTTGGGTTGATAGAATTGTCATATGAAATATACATGTAGGAAAAGACAAAGACTGTCTACATGCTATGTGACTTCCGTGTCCATAGAAAATTTACCTTAAATGAGGACAATGGCATACTTCATATTGGTTGAACCTCCCCCCAAAAAATTACATATCATGTGTTGAAAAGAAACAAAATAGTGTGATTTTTTTCTATCCATGTTACCCAATCAAAAGATGAATAAATTTTTCCACTACCATGGCAAAGTGAACTGATGACACATAAGATTGTTGAGTCCAGGAATGAAAAGCATGAGGAAAAACCTTGTACAAAGTACCCAATTATGAATAAATCAGGTCCATCATTTGAGATGTCAAAATAGATTTCTCTTATGTACAGAKCCATTAGRAATTTTCAATAATATTGCAAATTTTGCATTGTTCAAATTCCATTAAGTTAAACGCTGGCAGTTTTTTCCAGAACTAGTAATGTTAGAACATTGTCACGTCAACATGATCTTGGTTCATAGTAATATCATAAGCAAATRTTCATAGTGATCTTGGTTCATACTAATATAGCAATCGACGAATTTCTTGGTTCCCATTTGGGAGTTTGGTTATAGAAGGGATACAATGCCCACTCCTTGCYGATTTCTTCTTGTGTTRTGTTTGCCAAAGTTTTGAGCATGTGCTTTGGTGTTGCAGTTCARGGTTMTCATGAACCTGGTTTTTGGATTATGACTAGATAATAGATTCAKGATCTTAGCACTTTTTCTATGATCTTAAGMAATATACAAGACCTACCTTGCCTTTTAATGTAGGATTTGTGGAGAAAATGTAATATGTAGTTTATTTAAATAGTTTTTCTTGATTAATGAAATTACTAGAATTCTTTTCTGGAAATGATTTGAAAATAAAAGGGTATGTGCTAGCTGAAGTCAAATGGAAATATGCTATCAACCACACAAAATTAAAATTCAAGTTCGTCATTGTTATACTTACGCTCAAATTGACAATACAATAACTTTATTTCAACAACCCTCCATTAATATCTCTTTAGCTTTTTGATGTTTCTCTTATTCAAACACATCCTTGAAGCTATAGGTATGACTCACTTGATCTATTCTTTGATTGAACGACCTGTAGAGTTGTGTAAACAAATTCATAGTTATTTTTGGTCCTAAAGTCTACCCCTACATGCTAAAGGGCAGAGCTAGGCCACCACAAGTTTGGAATGCTTGTTCATTTCAAATTGTTAATCAGTCAGAGGGTTGGTTCACCAAGACAAGAGCATGGAAATATTGGAAACATGATATGGATGAGGGTTCTCCTTTCCTACTATTGCACCAATGTTAGACAAGTGACATAATAAAGGTAAAAAACAGAGGGAAACAAAAAACCATTAAATGAATAATTTGGTACAAGAAGTTTAATACTTAAAATAATGTTTCAACATATTAAACAATGTATCAAAAACACAATTACTATCACAGGTTACAATACAAACAAATCTTCATCAAAGCACTAGCTTTTCTCACAGGTACCCTACGTGCACCTCAGTCGCCTGAACTAAACGATAGTTCGATCTACCAAATCAACCTCCCTATTATCGAATTAGCAAAGGTGATATTATGGGATCTGAATTTTTTTTTTGTGTTGATCTTGAATTGGGAAAAATTGTTGGTTATTTTAGTTTTTTTAAGGCATTATCACAGTAAGAATGCAACATTATGCTATCCCACTATTATCTACAAAGGTGTTGACTTCATGTCCCTAATTAATATTGTGCATATATTAAAGCTTTTCATATTTGAGAATACGCTTGCATATACAAATGTTAAGTCATATATTTTGTCTATTGCTTATGGGTTTGAGAAAAATTTGCGAGCCGAAAAAACCCTTCGAATTGGAACATGGTTTACACTTGGGCCACAAAAATAATATTAAATAAAATAATATAAATAACATTGAAATAAACATAAACAAAATCTCTTTAAACTTGAACCAGAGTTTGTCGAGCTCCAAGTATACTTCATAGACGAGAATGTTTTTCCCATAGTTAATGTGTTTCTATCGCTTGATAATTATCAGACAATGTGTTGTTGTCTAAGGGATAAAGTTCTTTTCTCCCTTTATTTTCCCTCTTCTATACTTTCCCATTTTTCCCTTTTCTTCTTCCCCTCTATTATTCCTTTTTGGTTCTATACTTAGTCACATTTCTATGATCACAGGTTCTTTGGTTAGTGGACTGACAGATCCTCATATCCATCTATATCCTCACATCACAAGTCCGACTGACTGCCATTCCTTTCCATAATTAGCCAATTTTATGACCGCGGGTTCCCGAGTTGGCATTATCAAATTCTCATGTCCTGTGTTCCGTGATATACATCTTGCACATAAAATTTTTTGATCTACAATTCGACCCCGAACTCCTCGAACTCACCAACTTCACTCTACCTATGATGAGTTCATCTGACCACCCCGCATTTCCATACTTATTTGATCCTCATCTCCATCTATATCATCACATCACGATTTAGACCGATCGTCATTCCTTTCCATGCTTAGCCAATTTTATGGTCGAGGGTTCTCAGGTTAGCGCTATCGAACTCTCATGCCCCTTGTTCTGTGATATAAATCTTTCACCCAAAACTTCCGTGATCTATAATTCGACCCTAGACTCCTCTAACTCACAAGCTTCACTCTACCTATGATGACTCTGTCTGACCACCCCACCTTTTCATACTTATTCGATTTTTCACCTCATGTTGTCACAGATTCACGGGTTCATGGACTCCTGGGTTCAAAAACTTTTCAAAGAATTTTTCGGTCCAGTCCATCCCTGCCACCTTCGCGCCCTTCCCAATGTATATTAATTATGATTTTATTAGTGGCAACTCACCACACAAGTTCGAAAATATTGGCATTAATAATTGAAAAGCTCGAGGACATCTCCCATTAAAACTCATTAAACCAAGATTTACGGGAGATTATATTATCATCCTCCAACGTTCATTTTAAATACTATCAGGACACAATTACTATCACAGGTTGAAATACAAACAAATCTTCATCAAAGCATTATATTTTCTCACAGGTACCCTAGGTGCACCCTAGTCACTTGAAATGACCGATAGTTCGATCTACCAAATCAATCTCCCTATTATCGAATTGGCAGAGGTGAATATTATGGGATCTGCAATTTGTTTTTTGTGTGGATCTTGAATTGGGAAAAAATGTTGGTTATTTTAGTTTTTTTAAGGCATCGTCACAGTAAGAATGTAACATTATGATATACCACTATTATATATAAAGGTGTTGACGTCATGTCCCTATTTAATACTGTGCATATATTAAAGCTTGTCATATTTGAGAATATGCTTGCATATAAAAATGAGTTTGAGCAAAAATTGCGAGCCGAAAATGCCCATCAAATTCAAACATGGTTTACATTTGCACCAAAAAAATACTATTAAAATAAAATAATATGAATAATATTGAAATAAATATAAACAAAATCTCTTTAAACTTGAAATAGAGTTTGTCGAGCTCCAAGTATATTTCATAGGTGAGAATTAATTTCCCACAGTTAATGTTTTTCTACCGGTTGATAATTATTACACTAAGTGTTGTTGTGTGAGGGATAAATTTCTTTTCTCCCTTTATTTTCCCTCTTCTATACTTACCCATTTTTCCCTTTTCTTCTTCCCCTCTATTATCCCTTTCTGGCAGAGATGATTTTAGGGGCTAAATTTCGCTCATGGGCTAATTTTCCATGTTTTTTACAAAAACGAGATTCTCTATTTTAAAAATGATTCGCCCAAATTCTATAGGATAAAATTATTTTACCTTAAAAATCGACAAAATTTTATAAAAACTATATAAAATACTTAGAAATTTGAATATGTTAAAAAAAAATATCGCCAAACATTTATAGTTGACATATGAAGGATTAGTAATATTCGTCAAGGTTTCTACATTTTATAATAAATTTCCATTCTTAAAATCATCCCTACTTTCTGGTTCTATACTTAGTCACATTTCTATGATCGCGGGTTCTCAGGTTGGCAGACTGACATATCCTCTACATCTATATCCTCACATCATGAGTCGGACCGACTGTCGTTCCTTTCCATACTTAACCAATTTTATGGCCACGGGTTCCCGGGTTGGCGCTATCGAACTCTCATGCCCCATGTTTCGTGATATACATATTGCACCCAAAAATTATGTGATCTACAATTCGACCCCAGACTCCTCAAACTCGCAAGATTCACTCTACCTATGATGAGTCCATCTGACCGCCCCATATTTCCATACTTAGTATATTTTTCACCTCTTGTTGTCATAGATTTGCAGGTTCATGGACTCCCAGGTTCACAAAAGTTTCAAAGCATTTTTCACTCTATTCCATCCCCGTCATCTTCACGTCCTTCCCAATGCACATTAATTATTCTTTTATTAGTGAAAAATCACCACACAGGTTCAAAAATATTATCTTTAATAAGAAAAAATCTCGAGGACATCTCCCATTAAAACACATTAAACCAAGATTTACAGGAGATTAAATTATCATCCTCCAGTGTTCATTTTAAATACTATCAGGACACAATTACTATCACAGGTTTCAATACAAAAAAATATTCATCAAAGCATTAGATTTTCTTACAAGTACCCTACATGCACCCCATTTGCTTGAATTGACTGATAGTTCGATCTACCAAATCAACCTCCCTATTATCGAATTGACAGAGGTGAATATTATGGGATCTGATTTTTTTTTTCTGTGGATCTTGAATTGGGAAAAATTGTTGGTTATTTTAGTTTTTTTAAGGCATTATCATAGCAAGAATGCAACGTTGTCCTGACCCACTTTTATCTACAAAGGTGTTGAGGGCATTTTGCACTTCCAAAAATTCCCTTCCCTTTTCTATTTTTCCCAAGTTCTTTTCTCCCTTTCTTTTCCCTCTTCTATACTTCCCTGTTTTTCCCTTTTCTTCTTCCCCTCTATTATCCCTTTCTAGATCTATACTTAGTCACATTTCTATGATCATGGGTTCCCGAGTTGGCAGGATCAAATATACTCATCTCCATCTATATCCTCATATCACTAGTCCGACTGATCGCATTTCCTATCCATACTTAGCCAATTTTATGACCGCGGGTTCCCAGGTTGGCGGTATCAAACTCTCATGCCCTGTGTTCCATGACATACATCTTGCACCCAAAAATTTCATCATCTATAGTTCGATCACGAACTCCTCAAAATATCAAGCTTCACTCTACCTATGATGAATCTGTCTGACCACCCGCCTTTCCATACTTAGTCGATTCTTCACCTCCTATTGTCACAGATTCACGGGTTCCCGGACTCCTAGGTTCACAAAAGTTTCAAAGAATTTTTCGCTCGTGTCCATCCCTGCCACCTTTGCACCCTTCCCAATGCACATTAATTATTCTTTTATTAGTGACAACTCACCAAACAAGTTTGAAAATATTGGCATTAATAAACGAAAAGATCCAGGACATCTCCCATTAAAACACATTAAACCAAGATATACATGAGATTATATTACAATCCTCCAGCGTTCATTTTAAATGCTATCAGGAGAAAAGGAAATTTCTCATCACCTTATGGCTACAGCTTGAAAACATTTATGTGGAGATACGTTGAATATTTTTGGGAAAGAGGACCATGTTTTCAGTGTTCCAGAGATTATTCCTACTACTCATCCCCTTCTGCCTAGAAGGACGTTATCAAGATGTCTGGAATTGCGCGACTAAGTTGCGTCCCCAAAGTTTTTGACTATAAGGAGATGGTCACCTGGTATTCCGAGAGATATATTCTGAACCAATGGATTATCCATTTGCGGTACCATTCCCCAGTCTCCCTATCACCTCAAGTATTTCAAAATATGTTAAGAATTCTCGAGCCAACACTTAATTTCTGTTGGGTATGTGTTATATTCTTTGCATGTGTGTGTGTGGGTGCGTCAGGTTTGACAACTGCATCTGACGATCCCTCGCACTAGTGCTCTATTTTTTATATGTACGTCGAGCGCTTTCTTAGGGGGGTCCCAGGGGGGGGCAGGTATGCCCCCCCTGGTTATGCGCAGCATTCGTGGCAGTGCCCCGATTTTTTTTTTTTAGCGGATTTTGCTATTTTTAGTGGATTTGTAAATTAATCCCGGATTAAGGGATTAGGGTTTTTGTATCTACAGAATATCTAAAAACATTGTATATATTGTATGGTGAATGGTGAAATTCGAGATAATGAATATAAGAAAGGTTTTCCCAGTTGAGGGTTTCCGGTATAAAATCTCTGTGTACTCTGTGTATGAGCCATTAATTAATTTCTATCTTGCTTAAGAATCTATATGCATTGCTTTACTTCGCAGGTTTAAAACTTACATGTGGTATCAAAGCTCATTTTTGGCTTCAGAGGGACGCCTTTGATGTTGAGGGTTTGGCTTGGTCTTGATAGATCAACTTTATATTGGGTCTGTAATAAACCTGGGTTTAGTGGGAGCTTTTGCAGTGGAGATTCGAGTAAAGAAAGAGGAATGGCAAGCTTATCTAGAATCGAGATAGAGAAGTTCAACAGTAAAAACTTTGAGCTATGGAAGCTCAAAATGGAGGACCTTCTTGTAGACAAAGAATAATGGATCGTTGTGGATCTTGGTACACAGCCTACTGGTACACCGTCTACTAGAACACAAGCTACTGGTACACAACCTACTAGTACACAAACTACTAGTACACCAGCTACTGGTATGTCGAAGGAAGATTGGGACAAGTTAGACAAAAGAGGAAGGAGTACTATTCGAGTCTGCCTGGCAGATTCGGTGTTGTTGAATGTCTCAGGAGAATCTATAGCCAAGGAACTATGGGATAATTTAGGGAATTTGTATCAATCAAAGTCCCTGGTAAACAAGTTGTTTCTTCAAAAGAAGCTGTATCATCTTAGGATGGAAGATGGAGATTCAGTGACAGAACATCTAAATGCCTTTAATACTCTAGTAAGTGTTATAACCCTAAATTGCACCACACATTCTTACCTGACATCAGGCCAACTCATATCTCTTCCTTACCAAAGCCATGCTGAATAAACTCTTGAAAACCCTCTTAAATCAAGTGGCCTGCGCCCTAACCCTCTACTGCACGCGTTGGAACGCTGGCAGGCCCACTACTGCACGCGTTGGAACGTTGGCTGGCCTACTACAGCCCGCGTTTACCTAACAAAGCACAAAAACAGGAAAGTTGCCGACGGGACAAAAAGATTTGGGTCAATTAACTGAAACTCCCAGCCATGCATGGCCGAGAGTTCGTCCAAAACCCTAGATCCTTCTAGACTATAAAAGAAGGGGTAGGGGTACTATTTGGAAGAGGAAAAATATAGCAAATAAACTCTACCCAATTGCCGAATCCATTTGTCCCAACCCTTTAGCCTTTCCTCAAGCTTAAGGAGAATTAAAGCAAAGAAGTTGGAGGACAAAGAAGAGGAGGAGCCCAGGATCAGGATCGAGGAACGGTGGCCGGTCTCTATCATTATTGT